>BQNB010012985.1:38733-74771 GCA_026074375.1 Tanacetum coccineum | reverse complement strand
ATATCTCTTGTGTTGTTGATCCATAAAGTAACATGCCCCGGACTCATATTCCGCTGCGACCCAATTTGGGGGTGTTACACTGCTGCTTTTACCCTGTTGTTCAGTGACATTCAAATTATCATTTAATATTGTTCCTACATTCATCATGCTTTCCTATTTATGCAACTCTATTTCATTCAATCATTTCACTTCGTTCCTTCTTTCTTTGACATTTTGTTCTTTTATCCGTAATTCTTCTTCATGACATGCTCTTTGTTCAATCCTTTTTTCAATAGAATTTAGGTAAGATAGAATCGTCTTTTTGAGACTCTTAGTATCATAGTGAGCATACTCTTGAAAATTTTCCTTTTGATATGCAAGGTTCGACTAAAATTGATAAGAATAAGACAAAGGAGACTTGGGATCAAAAAATGTCTCAAACTGTTTCTGAAGCACTGCCAAACATGCCTTGGAATCACACTCATGAAGTTCCTCTTTGTCAAGTTGTTTCTTTAGTTGATCTATGTTATGATCAAATATCTTCTTGAAGGAATAAAAATTTTCACCAAAGAGAAACTGAAAAGCGTATTCCCCACTCAGATGAAACCAATCTGGACATAGACCATGAATCCATGTCTGAAAGTTATGAAAAATGTTGTCGAAATTCTTTTTCATTTCTTTCTGTATTTCACACAGTCGTTACAATTCCTGTTCGTCTTTATCCAAACATAAAGATACCATATCTTTCGATTCTATTTACTTTTGATATATCACAAACACAATCACAAATGATATCTCAAAACAAACTCAATTAAAATTCAATCCGAATACTATCCAACACAAACCTAAGACTCCAGTTTCTCACGAACCCAAATATTTCGCAGTTATCTCAGTTTTGACAAAAGTATTAATCGAAAATGAATCAAGATTACGATAAAACCGTAAATGATCAATTTCAACTGAATATTAGCTTTTTAAGTAAGACCTAAAATGTATCTTGAAAGCATAAATTTCCTATATGAGTTCAATTTTTGATAAACACTAAAAAATAACAAATCCTACTCGTGATAATCAAAGATTGTATTTTTTCTAGAAATTATCCAACGAAAATGAATCAAAAATACGATAAAACCGTAAAGTGAACAATTTCGATGAAATTGATGCGTTTGAAGAATACTTACCTATTACAACTCGATAATCAAACAAATACAAAGAAAATGAATACCGGAAAATGATAAAATCATATCACAACCAAATTCGATAAAACCGAAAGTGGTGTTTTATGAAAACTATAATCTCGATATGAATACTAAATTTCAACCCAAAAATCAAACACTTTTGAATTATCTTTTCGCAATTAAAACCGTAAACTAAAAATTATATCAAGATTTTAGTCTTCATATTTAACTCACTCGTGTCCTTAACCAAACTGTTATATATTTCGATCCCAAAAAAATAAAATATAACAGCCCACTATAAACCCTCATGCTAAAAAATTTTGGTTAATACAACAATGAGGCCCACTTTAAAATTCACGCAGCCCAGCTCCTTCCTTTTTCTTCTCGGTATGTTATATGCTATTTAGGCCTAATTTTTGTCTCAGTCAACACACAACACTAACCCTAAAACTAGGAGTATATAATACTCACTTATATCAAACCCTAGTTCACAACTCACGCCTCTTTCTTCTTCTTAAAAACACAGACACACTTCTAACCTTAAATCTTATCATCCGCCTCTCTCTTAGATATCAAAACACAACGACACAACAAATCTCACAATTCTTTTACTTCTTTCTACTCAAAACGAAAACCCTTTTGATTATTTTCTGTTACACCACGACTCACAGGTATTTTCTTCGTTTGATGTTTGTCTTGTGTCTTTCTTTTGTAAATCAAAACAAAGAGAGTTGTGAACACTCTTGTTGTTGACTTTTATTGAGTGGGTTTCGAATATTAACTAAGAAGCTTAGTCTTCAAAAATTCATTCTTGTTCATGTTGTTTTCTTTTTCGTTATTAATCAAAATAGAAGAAGACTAGAATATCTATTGTTCTTGGTTTTTCTTTATGAGTTTTTGAAAAGTTATCAAGAAGTTATGCTTCTTAAAGATCCATGAAGATGAATCTCTTGTGGGGTTTTTCTTAAGAGCCAATCTTTTGATATTACAAAGAGATAAACTGAGATCCTTCTCCCTTTTTTTCGTTATGGATTTGTTTTATATTTTCTGTTTTTTATTAGAGTTGTGATATGAGAGATATTGTGATGTGGAGAATGGGATTTAGATCGAGTCGAAGTTATTGATTGTGAATATATTATTGATGAGTCTAGACTGGATGCATGTGAGTTCTTTGATATTAACTTGTTTCAAGATCTGAGATGTTGAACACTTATGTGTTATTTGTTCAAGATCTTTGAAGATAAGGGTTTAAATATTTTAAAGATTTGTGTCAATCACATCTAAAACACAAAATCTAAGATCGTGCTTGTCTATTTTTAGTTTTACTTAAGATCTATGATGACCTGTTCTTTCGTGTTATGAGTCTTGAATGATCTTGAAGTTTATTGCATAACATGAAATGAATAAATCTGAGCTCGGTTATATCTTTTCTTTCCTTTTCAATTGGGTGAGAACTTATTCCGAAAATGTTTATCGAAATTGAGTCTTGTCGAATTTGAGACTTGTCGAAATTGATCTATCGAAAATGAGTCAATTCGGAAAATGACCAGATCTGTGATGATGTTTTCTTTTTTGTTATGGATCTTTGAGATCTTATGAACTCACAGTTAAACATAAACACAAAGAAAAACTGAGATCTATTTTATCTTTTATTCTATTTTGAATTTTGTTTCTTTGATTTCTGTTTAGATAATGGACTCAGATCTGTTAAACCTTGTTACTCCTCTTTTTTTTCTTTTTTTAGATCTTGTTGATACTCAAAACGTGTTTTTCAAAAATGTGTTGAACAAAAACGCGTCTTTGACGTTGACCAAAAGTCAACACCGAAATTTGAAAGTCAAATTTCTATAAAAACAGTTACAACACCGAATTTGACTAGTCAAACTTCCGAAAATGATTGTTGTAACAACTTTTTCCGAATTTGACTTAAAACTGTTTTTATCAAAAATAAGCACAAAAAATAAGTAGATAAGCACGAATTAGCAAATTTTCTACTAATTGTTGCCATGACCCTTACGATAAAACCGTAAGAAGTCAATTTCGATTGCATAAAACATAATCCGAAATTAGCACAGCAAGCAGAAAATCAGATTTGAAACTTTTAAGCACAAAATAAGTCGTTTGACTTTTTGACCAGAATTAAGCACTAGATAAACCAGAATAAGCAGTTTCGAATAAACTCTAAGTGAACAGATAAGCACTCAAAATAAGCTGATTAGCACGAAATAAGCAGTTTTGATCAATTAAGCACTCGTGAATATGAATAAGCTTATAGAATAATGAATAAGCAATCTGAATAAGCAAATTCGAACAAAATAAGCTCAAAATAAGCTGACGCAATAAGCTGATCGAATAAGCTGACGAAATAAGCTCTCCTAAAACACACTAAATCGCTCCTTGGCTCTGATACCACTTGTTAGGTCTCGATTTTAGGATCGAATAAGCAATAGAGTGTGTTTATAGAAATTAGAGAGAGAAAGATACAAGTATAGAAATTAAAAAGAGAAAGATGGAGGATGAGAATAAGAAGTAGAGAGAGAAAGTGAGGGGGAAAATGAAGAGATGTTTGATTGCTTTAAAGGATTACCTCATGAATGAGGTAGGGAGGGGTATTTATACCTTTCTTACAAGCATGTGCTACTAGCTCTTGTCTTTTAGCTTTTAGCTATTTGTCGGGTCTCGTGACTACATTTTAGTCACGAGCCTTTAACCTAAATATTACACATTTAATATTTCACTATTTATTACAAGACTCGGTCTTAATAAGAACGTCACTTTTTCTATTCCTAACAATAATTATATGGCTAAGAGATACGTGAGCATATCGAAGGCACACACGTATACACAAATGATATGTTTATTAATGTAATTAATATATTTTATTTTTATTAATTACATTAATATATTTCACGAAAATAATAAATGGTCGTTAATTATACCGTTAGTCGTTATAACTAAGTTACGGCGTTAATTAATAAGTGAGAGACTTATTAGTGCGAATACAAACCCATGAGGCGTGTTGTTTTTGGACCAGCCATGGTAGGATCTAGAAGGGAGGTAAGCGTCGATTTTTGAAACTTGATGAGGTGCTATATTTTTATTTAGAGAACAAGTTTGGAGACTATATAAACAACTTTTAAAGCTCCGTAAATCCTATGACACATATACATCCTGAAACCAAAAGTAACGTGTAACTTCCTCCTTTGTATGACCAATCGGCAGAAATAAATACTGTCTTGCATGCAATTACAATTCACTTTTCATGCAATAACAATTCACTTTCCCATGCATTAATCGATGGACACTATTATTATGTATCGCATCCGTAGGTAATGGGGATGGGTACTAATAACACATCACTCGTACTCGTGGTTATTTTCTCACCCACCACCCACCCGTCGGTGGGTATAATTTTTCACTCATGCCTATGCCCGTGGGTATTCTTTGCCCATAGGTAAACCCATGGGTTAGTGAAATGCAACAAAAGCACAAAATTATGATATGAACCTAACTATGAAGCTGCACAATAAGAAACCATATTAAATTGTCAAATACCAAATTTATAAAATACTTAAACATATGCCTGAAAGTAGCAAATTAAACATCATTACATCAAATCACAGTCATAGTAGCTTATTTTCAAAAGATAAATTAAAATAGTTTAAAACATCTTTTTGAACACAAGAAGGGACGAACTGAGATTATACATGTATGTCTTTGATGGTTTGATCTTTCATATTCACTTTTTGGTTTTAATACTCAAACAAACTTTTACTATATTGTGTTTTTGTGAGACTTGATAGTTATTTAATATATACCAACAACCTCAACACAAGTGGGTTTACGGGTACACCCACGGGTATTTTGATAGGTACGCTCGTGAGTATTTTAAATGAGTATCATGGGTTTACCCGTGACGGGTATGCCTTACCCGTCACCCGCCCGCCACCCACCGATAGGTACAAATTTTCACCCACGACTTACCCACGGGTGAAATTTGACGGGGTTACCCACCCATTTATGATTGGGTACTTGCGGGTTATGGGCTTTTTCTCGGCCGTTGCCATCCCTAAGTATTATTCCCATTATGGATTAGATAGATTTAATTCTAGAACATCAAAATCAATGTGATTCGTTGGTGTTTTATTCGTGAAACACACACTAGCATCTTAGTAAATTCTCTTGACGTGTAGTGTGAGCAATCTTTAAAGATGGTTGTTTTAATCACTTTTAGGATTTCAAGATTCAAGATCTAAGATCAAGAACATATCAATAGTCTTAGTAATTCTGTTGATTCGAATTTGATAAAAATAATGTGTTATATTTACTTGTTAATCTATAAACATTAAACTAAATCCATCACTTACATACTCGTAATAATTGATTACTAGAATATCAAATCTCAACACAAATAACATTTTACTCGTTGTGATACAACATTCGATCAATAAAAACTTTGAAAATGCAACGATAATTTGTTTCTCATGATATAACCTGATTGCATTTATTTTGTCTAAAACAATAACCACATGATAATCTTTCCTAAAAAAAATAACCACAGGATAACAATTCTAAGATGTCGGTCATTGTACCTAAATTTACTCTTCTTCAATAATCACTCTTTGAGTCGTTGCTAGGATAGATAAATAGAAAAGTCACGTACTATAAAAATCAAAAACGAAAATTAATTGATTCAATTTTCTTTTCAGAATAATTATTTATCCGTTTGTCGTGCTTATAACGTACTAATAAATTCTAGAATACATAATACATTTGCCATTGAAAAGATGAAAATCTAACTTCATTTATAAAGCATAATCCCTTTTTCTTGTTCCCCATAAAATATAAACATCATTTTATGGCATGTGTTATTTTTTTATCACTAAATAACTTGTATCCCTATGGTTCACTTGTCTGTATCTATCAAGTGGCTAGTAAATTAATCTCTATCCCAGATTGTTCTCTCCAACTCCAATTCATTTTTCTCTATTTTTGAAACCAACGTTACCCGATATTTAAAACTGAAATTACCGTCTTTTATTAGAGACTAATACAAGCCAAGCCAAACCAAGCCGAAGCTGACCAAGTAATAAGGTTTTGTTTGAATTCAAAGTTTTGGTGAGGTGAGTAGCTAGAGTCTTTGAACTAAAAGAGATGGAGCCAAAATTGGTTGTCAAGATAGGTAGATAGGTGTTACAAAAGGTAGTGGCTTTGGCTGGTCACCAAACTACATACATATATTATTGGGTTTTGCTACAAACTTTCCTAATTAATAAGAAAATGCATTGAATACACATTAAATGAACTTATAAATTACTATATTTGAATGAGTATTTAATGTATTTTTTGGTTAATTAGGAAAGTTTGTGTGTATTAAATACACTTTAACCTCTGCCTGGTGGGCAAAGTTTAGCAAAACCCTATATTATTTTCTTTCTTCTAACAAATAAATTATAATATTTGACTTATTAATAGCATTGATATATTGAATCTGAATCATTTATCGTTATGGAATTTAATAGTTTCTATCTGTTAATGTTTAGTTTGGTTATTTGAATCTTCTAATTGGTCGTACGTACATCTTTAGATTATTTAATCCCTCGATAACATAATTAACTCTGAAGTCCACACATATATATTATTTTGATTTTAAAGGTTAGTTATACATGTCTCTTAAATGAATATTGCCATCTCTTCTTTGTTTTTTTTATATAATTTTATTTTTATTATAAAGTTATAACTAAGTACAGAACAAACAATATAAAATTTGATAAATAAAAATTATTAACAAACATATATTATGTAAAAGAATATGGTAAACAAAAACTTTTTTCCTTGTGAGTGCGTACAAGTAGCTTAGGGGTACCACAAACCACCAAGGGGGTACCTTTAAAAAATTAAGCAATTGATTTTTTTAGGAAGGAAAAAATTGTCGCACTAAAGTACAATGGCCGTCATTTGCACAAAAAATAAACTCACCAACTTAATATTAAAAATTCTACTATCAATGTTTCTCATCTTTTCTATGCAGATGATGTGATCATTACTACGGATTGGAATGCTAAAGACATGGATAATATCATTCGTGTTCTCCATGTTTTCTATCTAGCCTCGGGTCTCAAGATTAATATTCACAAGTCTAATATTTATGGTATTGAGGTTAATAAAGTTGAAGTTTTAAGTATGGCTAGCAATGCTGGTTGTATTGCAGGTGATATCCCTTTCAATTACATTGGTCTCCCCATTGGTTCCAATATGAAGTCTATTGCTAGCTGGAAGACGCTTGTTGATCGTTTTCATATGAGGCTTTCCTCTTGGAAAGCTAATCTTCTGTCGATTGGGGGTCGTCTGACTCTTATCAAGTCTGTGCTTGGTAGTCTTGGTATCTACTATCTATCGATTTTCAGAGCACCCGAATCGGTCCTTCAAGACCTGGAAAGAATTCGGGCTAAATTTTTTTGGGGTGGTAATAAAGATGAAAACAAAATGGCTTGGGTCAAATGGCCAATTATTCTTAATTCTTTCGATAAAGGAGGGTTAAACATTGGCAGTCTTAAAGCTTTCAACCTTGCTCTTCTTCAAAAATGGCGTTGGAGGTTGCTTTCTTCCCCAAACGCCCTTTGGGTTCAGGTCATCAAAGCTTATCATGGTCAAGAAGGAGGTTTCGATACAAATGGTTGTAGCTTCAAGGGCATTTGGGCTAACATTGTTGGAACCTCCAATTTTCTCCACTCGAAAGGTATTATCTTATCTAACACTTTTCGTTTTAAAGCAGGTTGTGGCACTCGTATTCGATTTTGGAAAGATATTTGGGTAGGCGAGACTCCTCTTTTTACAAGGTACAATCGGCTCTATCATCTTGATCAAGACAAAGATTGTCTTATCATTGACCGTATTAATAATGGGCAATGGTCTTGGAATTGGTCTCGGACCAATCTTGGTGTTAGAAATCTTGCCTATTTATGTGACATGTTAAATGAGATCGGTCAACTAAATATTGATGTCAATGAAGATACTTGTACTTGGAGTCTTGGTCCTAATGGTACTTTTACCGTTAAGGATGCTCGTTATAGGATTGACCAAAATATCCTTCCCACTCTTGCTCATGCTACTACTTGGGATAAATCTATCCCCCGGAAGGTCAATGTGTTTATGTGGAGGCTTTCCTTGGACCGACTCCCTCATAGATTGAATCTCTCTTCGCGTGGTATGGATATTCCGGCCATCTCTTGTCCTTCTTGCAATGCCAATGTTGAATCTGCTAATCATGTTTTCTTCGAATGCGACATTGCTACCGATATGTGGAAGCTCGTTTTTAGATGGTGTGATATTCCTCTTTTTCAAGCTTCTTCTTGGGATTCTTTCAATGATTGGATCATCTCTTGGCATGCTTCTAAAGAGAAAAAACACAGGTTCTATGTTATTACTACTTCGGTTCTTTGGTGGCTTTGGAGATACCGAAATAGCGTCACGTTTAACTCTCAACCGTTGAGGAAAAGTGATCTATTCGATAATGTTCGTTTCTCTTCATTTTCGTGGCTTCACAATAGGGACCATATGAAGTTATCTTGGAATGACTGGCTTATGTATCCCCTTTCGATCACGCGTAATGGCAATGGTTAGAGCTGCTTTTGGTTTTTTCCTGAAGCTGGCGTTCAAGTTCGCTGGGTTGGCGTACCTGTACGCCAAGGTTTTTTCGTTTGGCATCTTCGTCGGTTTTGAGGATGGTTCTTCTTTTCATCCTTCTCTCGGGACTTGTTTGGGGTTTCATCAAAATCCATCCCGAAGTGAAAACCGGTGGCTCGGCCTCCGGGATGGGGGGTTTTTCTTTTGCCGAAGTGAAAACCGATCCGTCGGCCTTCGTGTCAAAAGTTTTTTCATCCCTTTTGATTCCCTCGCAGTTAAAGTCTCGGGATTTTACCATTTTTTGATGTTATGTAATTCTTTTTGTTGACTCTATTGTACTTTAAGTTTCTAGCGTCTTGCTAGTCTCTTTTTTATATATATTCTATCTTTGCCATTCAAAAAAAAAGATCACATCTTTAATCTTTGCTCAAAATTTGCACAAGTGAAGATATGTATTCTTTCAAACCTTAAATAATCGTCTATCAAAAATAAATATCGCATAGTTTTGCACTTCTAGTATAAAAAAATACGCTAGTAAGATCAAAGCTTCAATATTTGCTCATTATTTGCACGAGTGAAAGATATTCTTACCAAATTTAAATAATCATCTAGTAACATCAATATCTCATATTTTTGCACTTCTAGTATAAAAATTCGCTAATAAGAACAATGCTTGAATCCTTGCTCATAATTTGCGCGCGTGAAGATATTTTTACAAAACTTAAATAATCCTCTATTAAATATCAATTGCTCCTATTTTTGCACTTCTAGTATAAAACTACACTAGTAAGATCAAAGCTTTAATCCTTACTCATAATTTGCATACGTAAAGATATTCTAACAAAACTCAAATAATCATCTATTAAACATTAATATCTCCTATTTTTACACTTCTAGTATAAAAAATACGCTAATAATACCAATGCTTCAATCATTCCTCAGAATTTGCACGCGAGAAGATACTTTTAAAAAACTTAGAGAATCGTCTATTAAATATCAATATCTTGTAATTTTGCACTTCTAGTATAAAAAATAAACAAGTAAGATCAAATCTTCAATCATTTCTCAAAATTTGCACATGTGAAGATATGTTTCTATAAATCTTAAAAATCGTCTATCAAACATGAATATCTTATATTTTTGCAGTTCTTGTATAAAACATACGTTAGTAAGATTAAAGCTTCAATATTTGCTTATAAATTTCACGAGTGAAGATATTTTGACAAAATTTAAATAATCGTCTAGTAAACATCAATATCTTATTTTTTGTATTTCTAGTATAAAAAATACACTAGTAATATCAAAGCTTCAATACTTACACATAATTTGCACGTGTGAATATATTTTACAAAACTTAAATAATCGTTTAGTAAACATCATTATCTCATACTTTTTGCATTTTTAGTATAAAAATACGCTAGTAAAAGCAATGCTTCAATCTGTTCACATAATTTCCACACGTGAAAATATTTTTACAAAACTAAAATAATCGTATATTAAATATCAATATCTTATAATTTTGCACTTCTAGTATAAAAAATACACAAGTAAGATAAAATCTTCAATCTTTGCTCAAGATTTGCACATGTGAAGATATATTCTTTCAAAGCTTAAATAATCGTCTATGAAAAATAAATATCTCATATTTTGCGCTTCTAGTATAAAAAATACGCTAGTAAGATCAAAGCTTCGATATTTGTTCATAATTTGCACGAGTGAATATATTCTTACAAAATTTAAATAATCATCTAGTAAACATCAATATCTCACATTATTGCACTTCTAGTATAAAATTACGCTAGTAAGATCAAAGTTTTAATCCTTACTCATAATTTGCACACGTAAATATATTCTAATAAAACTAAAATAATCATCTATTAAACATTAATATCTCTTATTTTTACACTTCTAGTATAAAAAATACGCTAATAAGAGCAATGGCAGGGGGCTGTATTGCTATCCATTCTTGATCACTACAAATCCTGATGTTCTCCTCTCTGTGTATTATGTGTATAGGGTGACGCACTAAATATCACACTTTTTCATTTTGTTTAGGTCCACCTATCGGCTCACTGGGTTCTCAACCGATACTAATCATTGAGTCGACTCTACTTTTCTACTAGCTTTTCTTAAATAGGACTACTGTTTAGTTGAACCTCAGTATGCTTCATCAGCGTGCGTAATTCGAAAAATTGGGTGTTCCAGTGGAAGATTAACTAACTCGACTTACGGTCCGTAGGATTCCCTCCATTACATAATATATTTACGAGGGTAGGGGGGCAGATTTTCAGATGACGGATGTGGTGCAAAGTGGGCTATGTACAGAGCTTTTTTCCTGACAACCCCTAAAAAGCGCACCCTCCCCTCGGTTCTATATTTTGACTTCTTGGATTTTTCTAACCCATCAATTCACTCCAAAATCAAATAACACGCATATTCTGGGGGATAGTAGTGGTGGGGATTCACTTATCGTTTCGTCAGGGTTTCGAATTTTTTTTTAATTTTTTTGTACTTAACCTCTGTTGCTTCCTTCCAACCTGACTACGGTACTTGCTCAATCAATACCATGTACACATCATAATAAAAAGCTCATTTCAATCCTATGGCTGCTTAAGAATGGAAAAAAAAAAAAACTCTCCACTCAAGCCCTTAACCCAACCATTCGTCAATACTCTAAAATTTAATGTGATTTCATTTCCCAGCCTTTTTTTCACATCACACCAAGACATTTTTAGAACCGATGAATAACCAAAATATACCAATCTCCCACTCAGGGGACTATGGCTATTTGAGCCTTAGCCTATCAACACTACCTGCAGTCATGGTGTTAGTCAGATTAAGCTTTATCTGCATAAGTCTCCATCCTTTAGAGATATAAATTCGGTTTGACCAATAATATCGATTTTCGCCTTATCCGTTGACAGGATGGTAAGATTACGAAAGGCGCTTTCTACGTGGTAACTAGCAGAAATTTGGTTCTTCGGTGGGTATAAATCCACAAAGAATGATGAGTTTCGCGGTAATTTTCTTTGTATTATCGGTTATGGTTACGGATTCGATAAACAAATAAACACCAAGATTAGTTCTCCGATTAAAGGCAATATTCCTCATGTAATAAAAAATCCTTTGCGAATGAAACTCAGAAATCATGGCTGTTGATCTCTCCTATTTTTAGACAAATTGCCAATCAATTATGCTCTTGTAGTATTGTAATGCTTTCTAGGCGTTAAGAATCCCTAGTAATTTTCTACCCTGTAAGAGTTGATAAGAATTTCTAAAAGGATTTCTCATGACCACTAATAACAATAAGGGAGAACTCAAAGGGCATCATTTTTGTACTTTACCTTTTTCCCCGCTTGCATTTTCTAACTCCCCATATCTTAAGCAAGGGGAGTCGGGCAGTGTAAAGTTACCTTTTGTAAGACTTAGTGTAGGCCAATCCTTCTATATTTTATATAGTAGGTTGTAAACATGTGCTTCTATGTTGCCTAAAGAAATTATGCCTGTGATCAAAGATGCAGAAGTATTACACGCCTACCTCCAACAGCGCGCAGACACCCACACCCCCACCCCAACTATACGTCCATCAGACCCCACCACCCCAAACCGCAGCACACCCGCCAGACACACCCCCCCCGCCCCCCCCCCCCCCCCCCCCCCCCCCCCGTATCGCCCTCCAAGTGTCCCTTACGGGGTGACTTAAGGGGGAGCCACTCAGAGTTCGAGAAGGTAGCCTTTGCCTCGTGATAATTGTTAAGTCAGTCAATATTGGGCCTTTGTCCTACATGCTATTATCGTTCAAACGTTTGAGTGGAGCGTTTGTTCTATGTTCTCTAAGTCATGTATGGTGTGAATTTCTCGATGCTTCTAGACATGGTAATGTGTGTTGATTTTCCCGTTAGTCATCATCTATCGGTTAGTAATTGCGTTATTAACACCCGAGAGAATCAGAGGAGAATCGTCAAACACCTTATTGTGAAGGTGCTAGTGGTGGATGGTTGATCGTCGCCTTCTTGTCCTGGAGGCTCTCCGGCCGGGGAGGGGCTTGCTATCGTAATCTTTTTCCCTGTGTATGTGAGGGTGACGAACTCCTTTTTGTTTGGTCATAGGTTGGTCTAAAGAACCAGAGTCGACTTCCTTAAGTCTGTTGTTCCTCAGTAGCTCAGTGGTAGAATGGTCAGTAGTTAACTGACTGGTCGTAGGTTCAAATCCTATTTGGGGAGAATTTAGAGTTCTCGCTTTTCTGACCTAGCGCCCCCTGTCCTTCTTCTTGGTTTCTAAACATTCTCAAACCATTCGGGAGTGACCTTATCGTTAGCAGGTCCTTTTTATTTTTTTACTGTGCTTCCTTCCAAGGTGTAGTAACTATAAGCTTTTGGTGCAAGAAAGAAACCTTTCATAATTTGATCTTCCAGCTTTAACATACCCAAGATTGAAGATGAAATCAATTCCTCAGGGAATGGTTGACTTAGCACTACTGAGTCTGTGTCAGTGTAGTAGCAGTCATCCTTTGAGATATAATGGTACATATAGATCCTAGTTGAGGCTGTGATAGCAGCTGCTACTTGGATAGCAGAGTTCTTCGGTGGGTTCCAATGAGTTTCGTCATTTCTTGTATTAGTATGGTAGGATTCGATAAAGTTGTTCTCGATAAGCATATCCCCATGTATAAATCCTTCGAATGAAACAACATCGGTGTACCTTTTGAAATTGCACATCTCTGTGATTGTGCTTTTAGGGTTGATCCTGAATCTACCGTAGAGTGAATTCATAAGGATCTTATACACATAGGACAAAGCATCATTTCCTTCTTTCCTTGCTTTTAACCTACTTAAAAAGAGTGGCCTAACAAAGTCTTTAAAAGGACTTTCCTTCCTCTCAAAGAGGTAGCCTGAGATAAGGACCACCTTGTACCCAAGGCCTACTGCATACTTCAACTCCTCGCTATAGTAGACTCCTAAAAATCACCAGTTGGAAAGATCAGAGTACCCGTCTTAGAACGATATGGCACAAAGGGCTTCTTGATTGTCTTCGAACATACCACATATGCCTCAATAAAGCCTAACATGCTATCAATGTCCATGTCTTCCAGATTTGAATACCATACAGGTTTACCACAAGGCATAGGATATTCTTTCATTATAAAATGATAGAGTGAGTTCACATCATAGTAGTAAAGATTCTCACCATATGGCTTATAAGAATCAGTATGACCTTCATAGTAAGCTTTCCTAATGAAGGTGTCTTCATTTTGGTTATGAATGTGTATTGGAAAGATCTCATCGTTGTAGTATCTCAGACGAAAGATGTTTAGAGCCAGAAATGAAAGAGTGATTTTGCTTTCAATATCTAGCTGGTACAGCTTCTAATAGATGTTTTGTGCTTTTTGCATGAATTCACCTAAGAGAAGGATATTCGTATTCATATACTCTATCAATACCTCTTTTCTTTCTCAAGACTTTTCTCGTTTACACTCTCGTGGTCAACAGAGCCTTTAGTCCCAAGATCGGGGCATAGACTCATAGCTAGGTTCTGAAGCGTACCAGGGAGTAAATTCAAGGAATCACTGAAGAGGAATAACATCACTTTACCTGAATAGATTGATAACTCATAAAGCCTATTGTTTCGCATAAGTAGTTTAATCTTGTATTTAGGGTGATGAAAAGCAAGGTGCTTAAGCAATAAAATTCCATCGAATCTTGAGAAGTTGTGGAAGTAAACAGTTTTGGCTTTCTTCTCTTGTTTCACAAGTCTTTCTATCATACTGATCAAGTCAATCATCACTTTTCTACTTCTTTCTTCAAAGCTATCCAGAATGACTTTATAGTCTTCACTATAGTAGGTATGAATTATCATATCTTTTTCTATCATTTTACCAGGATGAACCAACATGAGACCCACGGCATAAGGCTTATAAATATTATTTACAATGATTGTCTTGAGGTCAAATATAATGAATGGTTTCAGTTTCATGCTACCCTTTTTTATAGCTGTGATATACTCAGGATACTCTTCCTCTTTTTGGGGGTCTACTCCGGTGCTTACTGGAGATAGACTCCTATATATGCTAACTATCTTTGTTTGGTTTTCTTTGTTATGTTTGCATGTATGGTATGGGAAAACCCTAGTGTAAATTTTTGACTACTTAATTTCATGCTAATATAAATAAAGACTTATTCGTAAAAATGTGCAACATTCCCTTGACAGAAAGAGGCAGATATTTCATTAATAAAAAGAGCAGAGGAGCCAACCCTAGGAACCTTCTTAAGAGTAAGTAGCAATGTCTACGCCCTTTTGAATTGTTATTTCATGGAATAAACACTTCCCAGATGGGTATAAGGTAGGAGTACCGACGAAATGGTTTGGGAAAGGCTCTGACAAGACCAAGCCAATGCAGACCTATTTTTTGAAGGGAATCCACTTCCTAATTCTCCCCTGGTCTGGTCAGCATATACTTAATCAGGTCCATTCGAGCAATTACCAACACTGTTGTGGAAAGGAAGTAGTGTCAGAGCTTAGTTGCTACAAAGTAGAGCTAGAAGCACATCTTCTCGATCGGCGAATAATCCTTCTCAGGGCACTATAAGACCGATAATACACGGCCTGCTCCTGCCCTGAATCATATCAAATTAGGGCATATGGGATGATTGTAGATAGACCATCAGCATAAGAAATTATCATAAACCAAGAACCATCAAGCAATTTCATGCTTTTGTTCTTAATTGGGTAAACCGACTCATTTGCCTTTACCACTCTGTTTATAGGAAGGTACTATCGGCCCTCCTCAAGGATACCCGGATATATCTTTTTAGGTTGTGATGTAGGAAGAACCATTTTCTCTATATCCGCCATCTGTGTATAAGGGTCCGCAAGCTCCAAATCCCGTTCGTTTGGGTCAAGGAGCAATTTCAAACATTTCCATTTTGATATTGTCATTCCTTTTTCAATATGTCTCAGAGCAAGTAAAGTCTGACCTTATCTACTTATAAGCGCAAAGGGAAGGTAGCAACTTGATTTGGATCATTGGAGCTTCCTTTAGAACTACAGATAGGCTACCGGGCTTTGCACTTCATCCCGTAAGAATACTGATGACATTAAATAACGTCATTTTATAGCATTATTTATCCTATGTAATTAACCCATTTTGTATAATTATTGAAAAGAATTGTTACTTAATTGTTTGTATTTGAAAATTGCAATAATTATGGATTACTTGGTAAAGATTGACTAAAAGGCACGTATTCTGGAGCTTAAACGAAGATATTTTAAAGACTATTGTTTTGACAACCAATACGCCGTATCTATCAAGGAAGATACGACGTATCCGTGCCCATAACAAATCATGCAGCTTTGTTGCCCCCCTAATGACATGAGAGAATTTCGATAAGAAAAATGGTCCTTTTCCCAGCAAGCACAAATCCTTAGCATGCTCCTAAGAAAGCCACACTTTGAGATTTTGATTTTGGCACCATTAAACCAGGAAGCCAAAAGATGGTGAAGAGAGGAGCTTTCTAAAATCAATCCACATTTGATGAATGGAGAGAAATGAGGACCCTATTATCTATCCGAGCAATATCACTTTGAGCAGTGGTGATCCACTCTTTCTATGTCAAGGAGCATGAACGCAAACACATTTGGAGGCAAAAATGAATTCCAACATGGGAACCTGCTTTCAACAGCAATGGCATTCTATTTTAGGTATTAGTTTCCACAAAAAAACACCCATTTTCAAGGGCAACCATTTGTTCCAAAGATTTTGATAAAGAGATCTCTAGCCAGTCTCTTCTTTTGAGGGGAAATCTCAATCAACTCGGCGGATCCCCTTTGGTCAAAATACTGAAAGCGAGAGTGAAGCATGTGTTTCATTTACATTCTAACTATTTTCCCCTAGTTAAGAGAGTCAAGACGATCTTCCTTTTCTTTTGCCCTAAGCCCCAGTCATCCGTGGAGCCTTTTCATAGCTAGGCCTCCTCTTTTTCGATGACTTAGGAGGGAAATTATCTTCTCGCAATTAGGAGTCAGTGGATGACATCCCATTCTTTCGAATTTTACTTACGGCTGGAGTAAGCAGAGAGTCAAAAAAGTCCAGGACAGCTTTTTCAAAAGTAGGATTAGATACTTCACGCCCGTTAGTCAGTTACAGCAGACCGCTCTACCACTGAGATTTGAAATCAAAAAAGCTATATATAAGCAATTCATGGGCATGGAACCCGAAATAGCCAATCTATAATCAAACTTTTAATCAGGTTAAAAAATTATTGCCTGTGGGCAGAACCAAGACACATTTTAGCCAAGAGCTTACTTTAACTATTTATTTAGCTACTTTAGGTGTTTGTTAGTCCATAAATCAGATAAAAACTTTACAGAGCTGTGCATTCGATGCGTTGATTCAAATTCTTCACACGGTAGCATATCAATTCTAAAAAAGAAGCTTCCTTCGCAGGAAAGAATATTCTTAGTTAAATAGAAAACTCGCCATTCATTCATGGTAACTGTCTTGCCCGTGTCATAAGAGCTAACAGTCTTTATCTTACGAAGGTGTACTTGCATCCACGATAGGAACTGGGGCCCACCTATCAGGTAACCTCACCGTGAACCACGAACTACACTTACAGACAACCTAAGAAGAAACGGAGTATCACCCAGTTTTTCATAAGCATAAGAAGCAAAAACTAGAAGAATAAACAAGAGATAACGCGCATACAAAGAGGATTCTTAACCGTTCGCAAAGAGAAGATAGTTGTTTTAGGCAAGGAAAAAAGCCAACCATAGCAGAACGCAATCAAAGCTTTCGTCCTTTGGCCGCTCCTTCAATCTTGATTTATTCATTCATAAAACTCGCTTGAACGTGGCCTTCAAGACGCTCACAGATGCAAGGGAGGATAGATCTTTGGGCTGGCACGAAAGCTGCATTGATTTGACTTCTTTCCTTCTGCTATTGATGCGGAAAAACCGCCAAGAAAACTTTATCAATTCTCATTCTTCTTGGGAGACAAGGAAGGCTACACATGGGTTATTAAAAGTTACTTAATCCGTATATCTATTACTACCTAACTAAGAGAATGGTATTTACTGAGAGAAGTAGTACGAGGAGCTAGATTGTTGCTATCTTCTTTTTGGCAGTGAGATAGGGAAACTGTGAGGACTGAACTTTCACTTTCTTACTTGAACTCATAGCTCTTTCTCTTTTTCTCTTTTGAGAGCTGTATGTAATAACAGTCCTTTATTGGGTGGGGAAATCTCCTAAATTCAAGAGAGGAGATAGAGTTAGCATGATTGGGACTTGGAAAGGAACTAGTAATCCAATTTAAAGAGGACTTTACACCTAGAAAAGTCAAAGGGAGAGGAAGGAACTTACTTTTTTCTAACTCGGAATGAAATTGGAGTGCGGAAGATGCACTAATCGAAAAGAGATCTTCTTTGACCCTGACTTTCACTATTGGCTTTGACTGCGGTAAGTAATCACTCAAAACCTGATTCCATTTATGGAGGGTGGGAAAACGATTTCTTTATCAGGGATTAAGGCTTAGCCGCTGAAATCACTTCCGGATTAGAAAGATTGAGGGGGCAGACACGGCGGAGGACTTTCAATTGAATATGGGATTGAGACTTTACGACTGGAATGGAATTGCTCGTTGATAGAATCCAGATTGCATCCGCACATCTAAGGAGATTTCTTCGTTTGCGGGTCGAGAGCTATGTGGATGCGATCAAAAAAATGGGTATCTATTGGGCTTATTACCTGCACTTGCCTTTGCCTAGGATTAGAAAAAGGGCGAGAAAGGGCGTGTGCTGGTATCGAAAACTCCGCTGAATTTGATTTACAGCGCCTATTTCAAGCTTAATAAAAGGAATTGCTTCTCACTTAAACTTTAAAGAGTGTCTTCTAATGTCCGGTTCGATATGAACAAGGTTAGGCTGGTGTAGGATGGGTAGGCTTCTATCCGAATAGTAGGGCATGCCAGTTCTCATTAAGACTTAGGGCAGGAACGATAATCAATTACAGCTTATAAGAAAAGAGGACGTACACTTAAGACTCTAAGAACGGCCAAAAGAAGTAAGTCACTTGCAAGCCCAGGAAGAATGAAAAGAAATCGATGAATGTGTCCCGACCAAGCAACGAAGAAGCGCTAGCAGATGAGATTGGACCTATATAGACTAGGAAACACAGGGAAAGAAAGTCTTGGGGGTCCCCAAAACAGAGTGAGAACTAGCCCTTTGAGGAGCTCTCTAAGCTGTCTAACTCTCTATTACCATATGCATGAGGGGAAACGGTTCAATAGCGGATTGAGTAAGAAAACAAAACTAAATAGAAATGAGTACTTGCTACGGGTGAAGGAGTAAAGAGTTTCAAGAAAAAAAATCTCCTTTTAATGCGATCTGCGGGAAACGGCTTGTTCATGCTACATTTCGCTGGGGAAGAAAGAAGGAACAGAGCCCTTTCACGTTATCACGGAAAAATGGGATTGCCTATTAGCCAATTGTGACCGGAAAAAGACCCGGAACCCATTACCATCTCATTCACTTAAGGCGAGGAGCGTGATTCATCTGAACTTTTTATAAATGGAAAAGGAGACATTAAGTCACGCATATCGAGGCAAGAGCATTTGCTTTCTTCGCTATATAAATAGTGGGCCGGAGGAAGAAGTGCCAGACCTCAACAAAAGAATTAAGGTGATTAGTGTTTACAGGAGATGCTAGCTTCGGAATGAATGGAATGATCCTCTCCCTTGGTTGCCTTCACTGCCCACAGTTGAATCCCTTCTCTTTTTCTATTCCAGTAGTCTTATTCGGTCTGGTCTGTCCATTAGTTGCTTAACTCATAGTAGTTAGGAGGTTGTTGTCCTATTGAGTGTAGCGGCTGTGCCTCCCTATCCTATTACTCATATATAGGGTCGATATCACTAGCTTTCCCTGTCTCTGACTTTCTTCTATGTCCTGAGTTTTTCTTCTTGACTATGCATTGGGATTGGGTTTGACACTTTTCATTACTAAATATTATGTGGAGGGATGGGAGGTATAATAGATTCATCTTAGGCGGTAAGCGAAGGAAATGTAGGCTTAGGCAGCGATCTGTGAGCCTCGGATTTTTCTTCTATATGCTCTTGGGGAGGTGTGATCGAGTAGCCAATAGATAGACTTAACAATCATGGCATGAAATTAGAGTTGAAGGATGAAAGTCATGTAATTGCTAGCAGATGGAATCTATGAATGAGCTCTTTGTCTAAGCATGAACTAGAAGAGAAGGGAATGGACTTTAATAGGCAAGAGCAAGGATTGGACTTTTAAGTGAGTGAAAACACGGAAAGGAGGGGACAAAGGTCGTTCTAAGAAGGCTGAGAAAGCAAGATCAGAAGAAGAGCAATGCAAATAAAAACTAAGCATGACAGGAGAGATAGCTAGACTTTCAAAGACAGTAGGCAATGGCAAGGAGACTAATCCCATATTCTTTACATAGCAATTGGAGGATTTATTGATCAAGACCTTGTATGTAGACCTGGGCCTCCCCCGCTTTCAGTTTAAGGACAGAAGATTATCTTACCTTTCTCTTCTGTCAGTCTTTGAAGTTCTTTCTTTGAAAAACCAAGATGAAGATTTAGGAATGTGGGAGTACGGACTTATCTTGCTTCCCAATTCCACTAGCATAAAGAGTTTATTCAAGTCCTAAGAAACTCTATAGTTCCTGAGCTTGAGAGATTCTATAGTTTCCTGAGTACCCCCCAATTTGATGAGTATGAGGGAAGAAAGATCCTTTAGCTATTCCTTTGGCATAATAGAATGGTCCCATCAAGACTCAGAAATTACCCTCCAGATCTTTTCAATCCCGCTAAGTAGAGAATTATTTAGCCTTCGTCTTAGAAATATGAAGATTCACAAAGCAAGTCATTATTATTGTTTAACACACATCTTTCTATTTGGACTTAGCCTATTCTTTATCATTGATCAATTACGGAAGGGGAAGAATCTCGGTTAACTTTAACTTTATCTTTTTCTTCTACTTTGAAATCCCTTGACCAACTTACCTTCTTTGGCTAGCACGTTACCTGTCTTGCTTTTCACAAGAGATCCCCCCTACTTTTCACACCCCTCTAGTCCTGATCTTGCGTTATGCATTTCTTTGGAAGGATTGCCCTATCCCTTTGTTGGGGGCTTAGGCTACCCTGCCTAATTCCCTTCACAAGACCTATAAGGACAAGTTCGAATCTATTGCCTGCCTCCAGAGAAGAAAATGCACCAATCGATTCAAATAGAAGGCATTAAGCGACTGAGCGTAGAAGAAAGGAATTATCATTTATCCTGTTGCAGCTTTCATGAAGATTCATTGAAGATGTCGAAAGATTCACCTTGTCTAGGGCTGAAAAGGGGGGTGGGGGCTAAATGCAGAGACAAGCAATTGTGGTTAGTGCTTTCTCATGTAATGATAGAATAGGACCGAGAGCTATGAAAGGAGGAGAGTTTACTATCCATTTCCGGTTGACCCAATTCGCGCAGTATCCAATCCAGGAATATAGGCTTGCTTTTACCCTCTACCGTTAGATATAAAAAAAAATAACATTTATGCTCCTAAATCACTTGAATTCAAACTCTCTATCGGTAGAAAGGGAGCGGAAGCGAGTGTAGGTTACTCCTATAAGTTGGGTTTAGAGCCAAAAAATATTTTTTTAGACCGCCAGTACAACGAGAATGGAGTTGAAATCTTCCATTGAAGAAAGAGAAAGATATTTGCTTAACCTAGGCCTTCAGATCGCTACTTCTGCTTAAAGAGGATCGGAACGATAGAGAAGTTTGAATGTTTGAGAAATGAAGGATAGATGTGTACGAAACAGAATGAATCCCTAGATAGAGGAAAGCGGACAGGGGAAGCTTCCAGGTTTTTAACCTTTCGATTGGAGTTCATAAAAATGGGAAAGAAAGTAAGGAGTTAGAGCTCGGAAGTGAGAACTAGCTTATAGGAGCGAAGCCACTCGACCAAGAGGGAGAGGAATGAGATACTCTCTTCCTCATTCAAAAGGAAGATAGAGGGAATCCCCACGTACTGCTATAAACGTATTGGGGAGAAGTCGATAACTAGCTAGACAATATTTACTTTTCCTATAGGCCTACGACTAAAAGAGGGGAGTAAAAAACTTACTTATAGGGGTTGCGAGTCATAGCTATAGGAAGAGGGGATCCAACTATCGCAATTCAATCATAGGGCTAAACTTTGATTGATTAGTAACGGATTCGTTGAACTGAACAAGGTGAAATGGAGAATGTCAGTCTAGTGCTAAAAGGGCGAATAGCATATCGGGCTAAATGAATGGCTTCGAATCATAATTCTACCTTTAAAGGCTTAGTTTACGGCCTATGGAAATCTCTGTTCTGTAAAAGCCGGTCTTTGAGGCATATAGAGGGCTTATAATTCTTAAGAGGGGTCTAGAATTCAAAAATAGATATCGGATGAAAGTGGTATGACAACTCAACCCCGGTCCCATGGGTGAGAGTTTTCTATTTGAGTTTCGGTAAAAGAAAGGAGAAGGACTTTTGAAGCTTGCTGACTAGGGTTGGAGCTAAATTTTCAGTCCTTCGCCATAAACAAAGAAAGTTGTGGAGTGCATAATAAGCCCCTTAGAGATAGGGGCTACTTTCTTGTGGTAGTCATTGCGGAATTATAGCAAGTAGGGGTGCGGAGCAGGCAACTAAAGAGGTAGAGAGACTGACCGCAATTGCAGGATAGGAATAGGTGACTTTCTTTCATTTTGGTTATGGAAAGTGAAGTTCTTTGTTTTTTTAGTACGAGATCGCTTCACACCCGCGGTGCTTTTACAGCTCTCGCCTATCGAAAAAAAAAGTTTTTTTTTTTTTTTTCTTTTTGTTTTTTCTTTTCAAAAACTCGTCCGAAGAACTTTTATAGAGAAGGATTTTCCGCGGGCAGCAGTTCTTCCATACAACTTAGCTGCCGGCGCTGCTATTGTGCTTAACAAAACACGGTTACACCATAGGTTGGCCCAACCCCTGTCCTCTCGTACTAGGTTGGTCTCTCGCAGTTCTCCCTTTAACACCAACGGTTAGATAGGATAAGCCGAACTGTCTATACGAGTTATAAACCCAACTACGTACACTTGATCGGCGAAAACAATCCGAACCCTTGGGGACTTCTTCAACCCCAGGATGTGATGAGTCGACATCGAGGTGCCAAACGACTACGTCGATATGAGCTCTTGGAGTCATCTAGCCTGTTATCCATGGCGTACACTTTGAGCCGTGAGCGAGAGCCCTTTCCACACGGGACTCCCGGATCACTATGGCCGACTTTGTCTCTGTTCGACAGTCGGTATCACAGTTGGCATGCTTATACCATACGCTCACGAGCAGAATTTAGCTTGAGCTCTACCTTCGCACACCTCCCGTACTCTTTAGGAGGCTATCAGCCCCAGATAAACTACCACTCGCAGTGTCACGGCCCCCCCGATGATGATCGTGTGGGCAGATTAGGCTTCCTTCAGAAGAAAGAGTGGTCTTTCAGGGATTGGTCATTGTGTGTCTCACTCCCACCTATCTACACATTCGATCAAGGTTGTCAATGTGCGAAGCTATAGTAAAGGTGCACGGGGTCTTACCGTTCTAGCCGTTGGTACTCCGGCACTGCACGGAGAATTCAATTTCACCGGGTACATGTCGGAGTCAGCGGGGCAGTCGTTCACACCCATTCGTGCAGGTCGCTACGTATGCGACAAGGAATTTCGCTACCTTAGGACAGTTAGAGTTACGCCGCGTTTTTAACGGGCTTCCATTCAATGTCTTTTAACACTTTCTCCTTCCGAACTTTCCAGCACCGGGCGAGTGATCAGACTCTATACATCGGTGTTACACTTAGCAGAGTTTCCTGTGTTTCTTTAATAATGTCGCTACCCACTGGTGCTATGTGCCGCTTTTCCTAATCAAAAGATAGGTGGCACCCTTCTCCCGAAGTTACGAGTTCATTTTGCGAGTTCCTTCGACCATTGTTCTCTCAGCTACCTTAGAATATCTACTTGTTACCTGTGTCGGTTTTGGGGTGTCGGGTCAGTTCACAGGGAGGAATCGCCCTCCAATTCGAAGTTTTTCCTGGAAGTTTTCAACATTGTTGACTATGACAACAGTCGCGACTATAACAGACTCGCGACTATGGAAGGGCGGTACGCTCTGCTCTCTTGCGACCCCTACTATAATCAAAAGACTATAAAGGCCCCATAATGAAGATTCAAAGGGCCGAGCACTGAATGAGAAGGCTTGTAGATCGTGACGTTTCTGTACGCGACATTCAAAACTAAAGCGCACCACTAGAAAGTGCTTCGAAAGGTTTCAGCAGTCGTGCGCGGAGCCAGTGAGTCCTGGCATGTTCGCACGCTGGGGGGCCGCAGTGTTCGCTCCACTTCTGAAGTCTTTCGCCTTTAGATCAACAAATAAAGCTGTCCGCACCTTAGGTCGCCAAAACTACGACGAGAGTTTTGCCTTTTGAAGCGCTAGTCGCGTAGGGAGACCGGGACTAGGCCGAGTCAGAAGGCTTTGATGACTCAAGTTCTATATTAGGGAAGGAGAGTGAGGGGGAAGAGGGGGGAAGCCCTGGCCCGATCATCCAATTCGTCAAACAGACAGGCCATGGTTCTGTAGTAAAGCAACTTCGTCACTTTCGTGTACTTAATCGGACGGAAGCCCTTACGGGGGTTCCTTAGGGATCCGATTCACTATGCGTAGATTGGACTGAAACGCAGTAAACCTTCCACTTTGGGGCTAGTGAGATCGGTTTTTCACAGGATTTATCGTTAATCTTGTCAGCATTCTCACTTCTGATATCTCAATGGTATTGTCACCAAAAAACCTTCCCAGATTGAAGAACGTTCCATACTGGACACCTTGAAAAACTGCTGCTTTAAGGTCTCGTCTCTTCGGTGAATCACTGAGCCATGATACATTTTCGTGCCATGGAGCTTGTCCAGTGAGCTATTACGCTTTCTTCAAAGGATGGCTGTCTTTCCAAGCCCACCTCCTGCGGGGGGGGGGGTTCTTTGTCATTCGATTTCGATCACTTCCTTTCACTAAGTGATTGCTTAGGGACTTAGCGTACGATCGGGGCTGTTTCCCTCCTCGACTTTGGATCTTAGCACCCAAAAAGTATGTCTCGTACAACGATCTAAGGCTGGTATTCGGAAGTTTCTTGGGGTTGGTAAGAGAATTGGGGCCAACCTAGCCCATTAATTGCTCTACCTCATGGGCCCATCGACTTCACCTAAGGACCGATATGATTATTAGTTTAGGTAGGGCGGCCGGCCTACTACGGGCACCTGTAGGGATTAGTGTGTGAGACCGCGATCCACAAACTGACGCATGGGACTCACCCTTTACTTGGGAATAGAGAGGGGAAACATAGCATGTCACAAGAGCGAGGCGAGGTTTGGAACTCTACTGCGAGAGGGACGCCTCGCGAGCCGGGCTTTTAGAGATGAGGCCTTTTGGCGAAGCCAAGTCAATTTCGGGCCACCAAACCCTGCAACTGATGAAAAGGCCCTATGGTATGGAGTAAAGGGAAGCGTGTACGTTGTCACACTCCCTGCCTTCCAAAGGTGCCTAGAGGACGGGCCAGACGCAGCAGAGCGACGACCCGGGAGCGGATTCCCCACCGGCGGGGGGGGGCAGGAGACGGCCATCTCAAGGCACATCACGACCTACAGGCAACACCGGCGAGACCTGGGAAGGCAACCCGATTGGGAGTAAGAGGATCCATAGTACCTGCAGCCTCCCGGATTTCATATTCATCATTTTTGAAAGCGGGGGGAAGGGATTTTTTTATGCAACAAAAAAAACAGAGCAGATTTGACTCGGCACAACCTAACGATACATCCAATACCAATGATCTGTGCTTAGAATGCGTTGCTAGATCTCTACTCTAGAAAGCTATACAGACAACAACGAGCACGGGTTGACCCGATGCTTACCTTAATTACTTCTTTCATGACGAGAGAACCGCGTCTGCATCAGTCGAAGTGGTGGAAGGCCCCCTGAGTAAAGGGAGAGCTTCTGTGCCTCTCTACAAGAGATACGATTCGGTATCTGAATCGGCCGAAGGAGAGTGAGAGTTCGAAGTTGCCGGTAGGTCAATTATGATCCTTGGGTATCAGAGATAAGCTTTGTTTGGTACTGATGACTCTATATTGCTCATAGACTAGTATAGGTTCAAAAATATCCATTCCAATAGGCACTAGCCCCAGAGCGAGGATAGAATCCTATGGCATATGTCTACATGAAAAATGATT
Source organism: Tanacetum coccineum (assembly GCA_026074375.1). Lineage (NCBI taxonomy): Eukaryota > Viridiplantae > Streptophyta > Magnoliopsida > Asterales > Asteraceae > Tanacetum > Tanacetum coccineum. Next base: position 48,715 of record BQNB010012985.1, on the reverse strand, counting down.
TCTTTCTATTTTCCATCCATGTCCACTTCCTTCAGGATCGATACTCGCGTACGAGATCTTTTTCACCTAAGTTTCATGCGTTCTTCTCTCTTCGAATTCATTGGAAAAAGCATTTCCATTTGTTTTTGTTTTTGTTTTTCTTCATTAAGCACCTTTAATCAATCAATCAATTGTTTCTAAACTGGGAAGTTGGTTTATTTTTTGGGTCACCCTCTTTCTTCTTGTTTCCAAGAGAAGAGGAGAAAATCTCATGAACATTTTTTTAGATAGAAAATCGAACAAGAAAACCATTTCTTTTGTCTACTTTTATTCTTGCTTTATATTCTAATTTCAGAAAAATGAAAAGATTCAAAACCCAAATAATCAGGCTGTAGTACATTGGTTGAATTTTCACATAGATAGGATGCTCTACTCATCATAAGGAGATTCATATAAAATAAAATGAGGTTTTTTTTGCATTTATCTTTTTTTAGTTCTCCTTTTTTCTATCATTTATTATCTATCCTAAAACATAATAAATATAGGTAAAAAACAAACATGCTTCTAATTTGTTGTGAACTAATAGAATTTTTCTCTATTTCCTTTTTTCCCTTTAACCTCTTATCAATAGTTAGTGTCCTTTAGTTCTTTTTCTACTTAGATAGAAGTATGAGGCTACAATATTAAATCAATGTTTGTAAGAACTGTTCCAAGAGCTTCTTATGAAAATGTAAAATTTGATCATTGTTTTTTCTCTTCTCTGTGAACTAAGATTTTTCTGGACTATTCATTTTTACAATTCTTCCAGTTTCATCTATTCCTCTCTTCAAGGCAATATGTTTACTATTTTGAATAGTTAGTTTATTGCACAAAAATATACAGAAAAATTCGTACATAAGCAGGATTCCATTAATGAAACATTACATTACAAACCGAAAGCATTAAACACACATACTAAAAAACATATACTAAATAAAAACATAACACCCCATCCTGCATCTACTTAACTAATGGATAATACATACACTTATTTCAATCTTCTAGAAAGAGTCGGTGGACTCTTCTATTCTAGTCTCCCCAGTGACCGCGGTGGGTGACATTACGCACAATGAGGTCTTCCTGCTTCGCTCGTAGCGCTTGCTGCCTCCCCTCCAAATCCTTGATACACTCTCTGGCAGCGCGAATGCGCGTTTTTTTCAAGTCAGGATCCAGTGTTCTAACACTCCTCAAAAAGAGGTTTAGCACTCTACAGCTCTCTTGAATAAGATTTTGTAGTTGCCTCATTTCGGCAGCAATTGCAGAAAGCATGTTTGTAGCATCCATAGCCATACGTGCTAGTACTCAATTTCTTTGATTTGAATTTGATGAAGTGAAGACACTTTTCGAGCCTCCATTTATAGCCTAAGAAAAGAATCTCGCCCCGCGAGTACGCCGGACCTACTATACTCAAAAAAGGCTGTTTGTTTGAACAAACTCGGCGACCGTATAACAAATTGTTGCTTATAGCTGCAGACTTTATGAACCTGTACACCAGCTTACGTGAAAAAGATTCCATATTCTATGCCAATAGACTCGTGACATCCATGTACTGAGTCGTCAAATGAGCCACGTTAAGAAAGCCCAAGTTATACGCATTGGCCCACAGGGTGCCCCACCCAATAGGGCCCGAATGAAAGACCCAAGCCTACATGAACCATCACAAAGAAAGTCCTCAAAATGGTCCTGTTTCGATGAAACCTCGATGAAAGCCCGCAGAAGGGCCAAAGCACAACAAGCCTACCCATCATCAAAGCAAGCCCCAATGCAAGAACTCCCTTTATATGAAGTTCTTCCGTACGTCTTGGATGTCCTTGATGCTTCATTCATCTCCGATCCCTTCTCAACTCAAACTTGTTTTTAGGCATGCAATAAATAGACACTGGTTCTTACCTCTTTCCTATCTATACTCAATTTTAGGCTAGCTATAAGATTCAAGTGCTATAAGATTCAAGGTTGGTACTAAAATACTTGTTGATCACATTCATGGAGGAGATGCACAGAGGGCTCTAGTCTTTTCACGGGGGTTTCTCCTCATCAGTCTTTGTTTTCATGTCAGTCTTTTTCTCGACTAATGTTTGGTTAGTGACCCCTGTCTGTACTTCAATCTGTGATTTCAACTTGGCAATCTCTCTATTCCTCTCTTCTAATTTCTCATTGAGTCTCTCATTCTCAAGATGGAGTACTCTATCACTTAGTGATGAAATCACTTTTCTACTAATGTAGTCTATGTTAGACAAGTCATGTATAGCAATAGGCTCAGTATCCACCCAGTTCTTATTACTGTCATATACGGGTAACCTCTTAGACCCCTCTTTCAGACCTAAACTGAAGATGATTTCTTGATTTTTGATCTCCAAACTTTCCCAATCAATCCTGAATTTTGCATCCACCTTGACCTGCACCCTTCTCGATGGTTCTGCGTACTGTTTCTCAAACCATTCGGGAGTGACCTTATCTTTAGCAGGTCCCTTGTATTTTTTGACTGTGCTTCCTTCCAAGGTGTAGTAACTATAAGCTTTTGGTGCAAGAAAGAAACCTTTCACAATTTGATCTTCCAGCTTTAACATACCCAAGATTGAAGATGAAATCAATTCCTCAGGGAGTGGCTGACTTAGCACTACTGAGTCTGTGTCAGTGTAGTAGCAGTCATCCCTTGAGATATAAGGGTACATATAGATCCTAGCTGAGGCTGTGATAGCAGCTGCTAGTTGGACAGCAGAGTTCTTCGGTGGGTTCCAATGAGTTCCGTCATTTCCTGTATTAGTATGGTAGGATACGATGAAGTTGTTCTCGCTAAGCATATCCCCATGTATAAATCCTTCGAATGAAACAACATCGGTGTACCTTTTGAAATTGCACACCTCTGTGATTGTGCTTTTAGGGTTAATCCCGAATCTACCGTAGAGTGAATTCATAAGGATCTTGTACACATAGGACAAAGCATCATTTCCTTCTTTCCTTGCTTCTAACCTGCTTGAAAAGAGCGAGCTAACAAAGTCTTTGAAAGGACTTTCCTTCCTCTCAAAGAGGTAGCCTGAGATAGGGACCACCTTGTACCCAAGGCCTACTGCATACTTCAACTCCTCGCTATAGTAGACTCCTATAAACTCACCAGTTGGAAAGATCAGAGTACCCGTCTTAGAACGATATGGCAGAAAGGGCTTATTGATTGTCTTCGGACATACCACATATGCCTCAATAAAGCCTAACATGCTATCAATGTCCATGTCTTCCAGATTTGAATACCATACAGGTTTACCACAAGGCATAGGATATTCTTTCATTACAAAAGGATAGAGTGAGTTCACATCATAGTAGTAGAGATTCTCACCATATGGCTTATAAGAATCAGTATGACCTCCATAGTAAGCTTTCCTAATGAAGGTGTCTTCATTTTGGTTAGGAATGTGTATTGGAAAGATCTCATCATTGTAGTATCTCAGACGAAAGATGTTTAGAGCCAGAGATGAAAGAGTGATTTTGCTTTCAATATCTAGCTGGTACAGCTTCCAATAGATGTTTTGTGCTTTTTGCATGACTCCACCTAAGAGAAGGATATCCGTCTTCATATACTCTATCAATACCTCTTTGTCTTTCTCAAGACTTTTCTCGTTTACACTCTCGTGGTCAACAGAGCCTTTAGTCCCAAGATCGGGGCATAGACTCATAGCTAGGTTCTGAAGCGTACCAGGGAGTAGATTCAAGGAATCCCTGAAGCGGAATAACATCACTTTACCTGAATAGACTGATAACTCATAAAGCCTATTGTTCCGCATAAGTGGTTTAATCTTGTATTTAGGGTGATGACAAGCAAGGTGCTTAAGCAAGAAAATTCCATCGAATCTTGAGAAGTTGTGGAAGTAAACAGTTTTGGCTTTCTTCTCTTGTTTCACAAGTCTTTCTATCATACTGATCAAGTCAATCATCACTTTTCGACTTCTTTCTTCAAAGCTATCCAGGATGACTTTATAGTCTTCACTATAGTAGGTATGAATTATCATATCCTTTTCTATCATTTTACCAGGATGAACCATCATGAGACCCGCGGCATAAGGCTTATGAATGTTATTTACAATGATTGTCTCGAGGTCAGATACAATGAATGGTTTCAGTTCCGTGCTACCCTTTTTGATAGCTGTGATATACTCAGGATACTCTTTCTCTTTTTGGGGGTCTACTCCGGTGCTTACTGGAGATAGACTCCTATCTATGCTAACTATCTTTGTTTGGTTTTCTTTGTTATGTTTGCATGTATGGTATGGGAAAACCCTAGTGTAAAATTTTGACTACTTAATTTCATGCTAATATAAATAAAGACTTATTCGTAAAAATGTGCAACATTCCCTTGACAGAAAGAGGCAGATATTTCATTAATAAACAGAGCAGAGGAGCCAACCCCAGGAACCTTCTTAAGAGTAAGTAGCAATGTCTACGCCCTTTTGAATTGCTATTTCATGGAATAAGCGCTTCCCAGATGGGTATAAGGTAGGAGTACCGGCGAAATGGTTTAGGAAAGGCTCTGACAAGACCTAGCCAATGCAGACCCATTTTTTGAAGGGAATCCACTTCCCAATTCTCCCCCGGTCTGGTCAGCATATACTTAATCAGGTCCGTTCGAGCAATTACCAACACTGTTGTGGAAAGGAAGTAGTGTCAGAGCTTGGTTGCTGCAAAGTAGAGCGAGAAGCACATCTTCTCGATCGGCGAATCATTCTTCTTAGGGCCCTGTAAGACCGATAATACACGGCCTGCTCCTGCCCTGAATCAGATCGAATTGGGGCATAGGGGATGATTGTAGATAGACCATCAGCATAAGAAATTCTCGTAAACCAAGAACCATCAAGCAATTTCATGCTTTTGTTCCTAATTGGGTAAACCGGCGCATTCGCCTTTACCACTCCACTCTGTTTGTAGGAAGGTACTTCCGGCCCTCCTCAAGGATACCCGGGTCAATCTTTTTAGGTTGTGATGTAGGAAGAACCATTTTCTCTATATCCGCCATCTGTGTATAAGGGTCAGCAAGCTCCGAATCCCGTTCGTTCCGGTCAAGGAGCAATTTCAAACATTTCCATTTTGATATTGTCTTTCCCTTTTCAATCTGTCTCAGAGCAAGCAAAGTCTGACCTTATCTACTTATAAGCGCAGAGGGAAAGTAGCAACTTGATTTGGACCATAGGGGCTTCCTTCCGAACTACGGATAGGCTACCGGGCTTTGCACTTCGGCCCGTGAGAATACCGTGCTCTATCTCTTCTCTCACCCGACAGAGAACTATCGTCTCGCTTTCGCTATTTCTTGCAAAAAAAGAAAAGACAAGGGGGGGACATAAAGGCCTTACCCCTGAACATCAAAACAAGCTAGGGAGCTCTAAAAAAGAACATGCCTTGGCTATGAACAGGCTTTTTAGAATCAAAAGGAAGAGACCCTAAGCTATTAAATAAAATGGAGTCTGAATGAGTATGACCATAAGCAGCCAAACAATCTGCAGCTTTGTTGCCCCCCCTAAAGACATGAGAGAATTTCGATAAAGAAAAATGTCCTTTCCCAGCAAGCACAACTCACTAGCATGATCCTAAGAAAGCCACACTGTGATTTTGATTTGGCACCATTAAACCAGGAAGCCAAAAGATGGTGAAGAGAGGAGCTTTCTAAAATCAATCCACATTGAGACTGGGAGAGAAATGAGACCCTATTATCTATCCTAGCAATATCACTTTGAGAGAGGTGATCCACTCTTTCTATGCAAGGAGAGGAACAGCAAACACATTTGGAGGCAAAATGAATTCCAAACCTGGGAAAACTGCTATCAACAGCAATGGCATTCTTAATTAGTATTAGTTTCCACAAAAAAACACCCATTTTCAAGGGCAACCATTTGTTCCAAAGATTTTGATAAAGAGATCTCTAGCCAGTCTCTTCTTTTGAGAGGACAACTCAATCAACTCGGCGGATCCCCTCTTGTCAAAATACTGAAAGCGAGAGTGAAGCATGTGTTTCGTTTACATTCTAACGATTTTCCCATAGTTAAGAGAGTCAAGACGATCTTCCTTTTCTTTTGCCCTAAGCCCCAGTCATCCGTGGAGCCTTTTCATAGCTAGGCCTCCTCTTTTTCGATGACTTAGGAGGGAAATTATCTTCTCGCAATTAGGAGTCAGTGGATGACATCCCATTCTACGAGTTTACTTACGGCTGGAGTAAGCAGAGAGTCAAAAAAGTCCAGGGAAGCTTTTCAAGTAGGATTCGAACCTACGCCCGACTAGTCAGTTACCAGCCGACCGCTCTACCACTGAGCTTGAAATCAAAAAAGCTATAATAAGGCAATCCATGGGCATGGAACCCCGAAATAGCCAATCTACAATCAAACTTTTAATCAGGTCGAAAAATTCTTGCCGGTGGGTAGAACCAAGACTCATTTTAGCCAGGAGCTTACTTTAACTACTTATTTAGCTACTTTAGGTCGTTGTAGTCCATAAATCAGATAAAACTTTATCAGAGCTTGCATTCGATGCCGTTGATTCAATTTCTTCACCACCGGTAGCAATCAATTCTAAAAAGAAGCTTCCTTCGCAGGAAAGATATTCTAGTAAATAGAAAACTCGCCATTCATTCATGAACTGTCTTGCCCGTGTCATCAAGAGCTACAGCTATATCTCTCGAAGGTGTCTTAGCTCCACCGATAGGAACTGCCCACCTATCCAGGTAACCTCACCCGTGAACCACGAACTACACTTACAGACAACCTAAGAAGAAACGGAGTATCACCCAGTTTTTCATAAGCATAAGAAGCAAAAACTAGAAGAATAAACAAGAGATAACGCGCATACAAAGAGGATTCTTAACCGTTCGCAAAGAGAAGATAGTTGTTTTAGGCAAGGAAAAAAGCCAACCATAGCAGAACGCAATCAAAGCTTTCGTCCTTGGCCGCTCCTTCAACTGATTTCATTCATTCATAAACTCGCTTGAACGTGCCATCAAGAGCTCCAGCTGCAAGAGGATAGGATCTTTAGGCTGGGCACGAAAGCTGCATTGATTTGACTTCTTTGCTTCTGCTATTGAAGCGAAAAACCCCAAGAAAACTTTATCAATTCTCATTCTTCTTTGGCGACAAGGAAGGCTACCCCTGGGTAAAAGTACTAATCCGTCTATCTACTTACTACCTAACTAAGAGAATGGTATTTACTGAGAGAAGTAGTACGAGGAGCTAGATTGTTGCTGTCTTCTTTTTGGCAGTGGGATAGGGAAACTGTGAGGACTGAACTTTCACTTTCTTACTTGAACTCATAGCTCTTTCTCTTTTTCTCTTTTGAGAGCTGTATGTAACTACAGTTCTTTATGGGCTGGGGAAATCTCCTAAATTACAAGAGAGGAAGATAGAGTTAGCATTGATTGGGAAGGAAGGAACTAGTAATCCATTTAAGAGGACTTTACCCTAGAAAAAGTCAAAGGGAGGGAAGGAACTTACTTTTTCTAACTCGGAATGAATTGGAAGTGCGAGATGCACTAATCGGAAAGAGACTCTCTCTTGACCTGACTTTCCCTATTGGCTTTGACTGCGGTAAGTAATTCACTCAAACCGATTCCATTTATGGAGGGTGGGAAAACGATTTCTTTTATCAGGATTAAAGGCTTAGCCGCCTGACTCACTCCGGATAGAAAGATTGAGGGGGTCAGACACGGCGGAGACTTTCATTGAATATGGGATTGAGACTACGACTGGAATGGAATTGCTCCGTTGATAGATCCAGATTCGCATCCGCCCATCTAAGAGATTTCTTCGTGCCGGGTCGTGAGCTATGTGGAGCGATCAAAAAAATGGGATCTATTGGGCTTTCACCTGCACTGCCTTCGCCTAGGACATTAGAAAGGGCGAGAAAGGGCTTGCTGCTGGTTCGGAACTCCCCTGAATTGATTTACAGCGCCTATTTTCAAGCTTATAAAAGGAATTGCTTCTATTAACTTTAAAGAGTGTCTCTCCTGTCCGGCTCGATATGAACAAGGTAGGCTGGTAGGTGGGTAGGCTTCTATCCGACTAGTAGGGCATGCAGTTCTCCCCTTAGCCTTAGGGCAGGCACGAAATCAATTAACAGCTTATAAAGAAAAGAGGACGACTTAAGACAGCAAGAACGGCCAAAAGAAGTAAGTCACTTGCAAGCCCAGGAAGAATGAAAAGAAATCGATGAATGTGTCCCGACCAAGCAACGAAGAAGCGCTAGCAGATGAGATTGGACCTATATAGACTAGGAAACACAGGGAAAGAAAGTCTTGGGGGTCCCCAAAACAGAGTGAGAACTAGCCCTTTGAGGAGCTCTCTAAGCTGTCTAACTCTCTATTACCATATGCAGAGGGAAACCAGGTTCAATAGCCGGATAGAGTAAGAAAACAACTAAATAGAAATGAGTACTTGCTACGGGTGAAGGAGTAAAGAGTTTCAAGAAAAAATCTCCTTAATGCGACTGCGGGAAGGCTGTTCCTGCTACATTTCGCTGGGGAAGAAAGAAGGAATTGAGTCCTTTCACATTATCACGGAAAAAGGGGATTGCCTATTAGTCAATTGTGACTGGAAAAAGACCCGGAACCCCATACCCTCTCATTCACTTAAGGCCGAGGAGCGTAGATTCATCTGACTTTTTATAAATGGAAAAAGAGACATAAGTCACGCATTCGAGCAAGAGCCTTTGCCTTTCTTCGCTATATAAATAGAGGGCCGGAGGAAGAAGTGCCAGAACCTCAACAAAAGAATTAAGGTGATAGAGTCTTACAGGAGACGCTAGGCTTCGGAATTGAATGGAATGATTCCTCTCCCTTGGTTGCCTTCACTGCCCGTGAATCAATCCTTCTCTTTTCTATCCCGTAGTCTAATGCGGTTGGTCTGTCCCTTAGTTGCTTAACTCATAGAATTTTAGGAGGGCTTTGTCCTAATGAGTGTAGCCGAGTGCTCCTATCTATTAACTCATCTATAGGGCTATCACCCTAGCTTTCCCTGTCTCTGCCTTTCTTTCCTAGTCCTGAGTTTTTCTTCTTGACTATTGCTTGGGATTGGGTTTGACACTATTCAATACTAAATATCTACTCGTGGAGGGAGGGGAGGCAATAGATTCATCTTAGGCGGTAAGCGAAGGAACATAGGCCTTAACGGCGAGCGAGTGAGCCTCGGATTTTTCTTCAATAGGCTCTAGGGGAGGTGAGAAGAGAGCCAATAGCTAGACTTAACAATTCATGGCATGAATTAGAGTTGAAGGAAGAAAGACATGAAATGCTAGAAAGATGGAATCTATGAATGAGCTCTTTCGTCTAAGCCTAGAACTAGGCAAGAGCAAGGAATGGACTTTATAGGCAAGAGCAAGGAATGGACTTTAAGTGAGTGAAAACCGGAAGGAGGGGACAAAGGTCAGTTCTATAAGGCAAGAAAGCAAGATCACAGAAGAGGACGAATGCAGAATAGCTAAGCATGACAAGGAGAATGATAGCTAGACTTTTCAAAGACAGTAGCAATGCGGCAAGGAGACCTAATCCGATATTCTTTACCTAGCAATTGGAGGGATTCTATTGATCCAAGACCTGTATGTAGACCTGGGCCTCCCCCGCTTTCAGTTAAGGCCAGAAAGAATTATCTTACCTTTCTCTTCTGTCAGTCTTTGAAGTTTCCTTTCTTTGAAAACCAAGGATGAAGCTAGAATGTGGAGTACGGACTTATCATGCTTCCCAATTCCACTAGCATAAAAGAGTTTATTCAACTCCTGAGAGATTCTATAGTTCCTGAGCTTGAGAGATTCTATAGTTCCTGAGCTACCCCAATTTGATGAGAATGAGGGAAGAAGTCCTTAGCTATTCCTTTGGCCTATAATAAGAAAGGTCCATCAAGACTCAGAAATTACCCTCGATCTTTTCAATCCCTCTAGTAGAGAATTCTTAGCCTTCGTCTTAGAAACTGAGCTCTCACAAAGCAAGTCATTACTTATTGTTTAC
>BQNB010012985.1:0-24521 GCA_026074375.1 Tanacetum coccineum | reverse complement strand
CTTATAAAAAAAGAAAGTTACATGTAGTCATAAATTCACTTACAAAAACACAATACATTTTCCCTTTTTTCTCTAGTAAACCATACGGCAGAATAGCTCAAAGTATCCTACATTTCAAATATTTTAGTTATTGTTCCTGGAAGAAGTTGGAACTTGGGTATTTATTAAGCAAGGGTTTATAAAATTTGGGTATTGGAAGCTTAAAAGGGGTTTTATTTAGTATTCTTCTTGTGTCCTTGTTCACTAACCTCTTCAACATATTGTAAGCATCAAGAACCTTTTTCCATACTTGTATCTACATAAATAATGAATGTCATGTTACTTGTGGTGTTGAAAATGGGTTAAAAATCTTATTACTCATACTCAGATTCTGCCATCTTTCTTTCAGACCTGAATTCGTATTTTTAAAACTAACATAAACATGTTTCTGGTCATATCCCCTCTTGGAACACTTACATATATGTTTTAGGATGTTCCTTATTTTTTTTGGAATTTTAAAGGCCGTGGTAAATAAAGCATACGAGAGAAGTTAGTTAATACCGACAAGATTCTGAGTACCAGATTTCATTTGTAAAAATCAGTATGTTAGGGGTATTTTGGGAATTTGAGTCAGTTGAAACATTTGTAGAGGACTCATTAACTTGAAATATGGGAGTCGAGTGAACGTGTGACGATAAGTAACGAAGGAGATACGGCCCATTTACCAAGGGAAATTTTTTTTGTCTTTTGACAGCATGTACTGAGGTGCACCATTTTAGTTGTAGCATTTAATTGGTAATGAAGTGAGTCGACTGGCTTGCATATATAGATTCAGTGTAGATAATTTTAGAGTCTGAAAAAGCGCGATTTTATGGGAAAACGAGAGATATATTTGATTTACGACCCAAGTTTTCTGAAAAATGTCGTGAGCAGGTCCTAAAATGTTTTTGCATAAATCGACACCTAAAGCTTATGAAATGGAATCGGGGCCTTGAAAAAAATGAAAGTAGACATGTTTAGTTTCATTTAGAAAGTTTCCCCAAGAAAATCAGATTTAAAACAAATTATATACGCTCAATTTAAGTTAGGGTTATAAATAAATAAAACTAGTTTTTAGTTTACTTTTAGTTAAGTGTTAAAAATTGTTTCTCTTAACTTTTAACATACATAATTTTATAAACACCTCACTACGAGTATATATATGAGTGGCATCGCTTTGTGTAATTCATATTCATATGTACTCATTACATTTTCTTAAAGCTACTTATTTTATTAGGTTGCGGTTAGGGTTTCGTGCATCGTTTTCCGTGCTCATTATTCTTTTCCCGATATTATCATTTGCTTGAGGTGAGTTTATAGCCCCACGTTTTACTCGTTTTACATATACTTTAACTTTTTTTGGGGTGAGAATACATGCGCATTTACAAATTGTTACATACTTGTTTTCATAACTTACTTACAAACTCATTTACATGATTGATTACAAACTCTTTTGCATGAATGTTTACAAACTCATTTACATGATTAATTGCAAACTCGTTTACCTACTCATTTACATATCTCGCGATAGGATACATCACTTGTTTTCACTTATGGACGCAACAACTTCACTTTCATTTAAATGATTACGGATTAGCTTAAGTGGCATAAACTGTTAATTACGGTGGAGTAAGCGCGAATGTTATAAAATAGATATATTTGGGGTTGACACCCCCATTCGGGTGAGTAGTGCTCACTAGTTTGACGTATTGAACTAACAAACATTATATCAAGTCGAAAACATTGAACTACACACACGTGAACACTTACAATGCCTGGAAAGATTGGCATACAATACAAGTCGGAGCCACGGTGTCATGAACTTAGTGTAATCATAATCACTCTTTTGGATATTGCATACTAAGCAATATACACTTTACAAATCTTTGATTTTTAACATTTATACTTACATTTTTGTGGCTATTATATCGGTTTAAAATAGTCACACACACTTTACAAATTTTGATCCAACTTTTATACTTACAAAAATCTATGAACTCATCAACTTTATGTTGACACTTTTAAGCATGTATTTTCTCAAGTGAACAAGCTACTTGACTTAACTGATGTGCATTGGAGACTAAACTACAAATCTTGGAGTTCTTTATTTAGACATTTTTGCAAGACATATGATGTGCATCATCATCTAGATACCTCATCTTCATCATCAACATCAACAAGCACCGCCCCTATTGATCCTTATCATGACACCAATGACTTTCTTGTGGTCATGTGGATGTATTCCACAATGTCTCCTAAATTGGTTGATATGGTTATTGATTATAGCACCACCGCTCATGAGGTTTGGAAAAGATCATGGACATTTTCCATGATAATAAGGATGCTCGTGTTATTCAACTTGAAAATGAGATCCGCAACATGGACATTGTGTGACAATCTATATTTTCAGTTTATTTTACGTCAATAAACTCAAAAACAATTACTTTGAACCTTTACGTGTCTACTTTTAATTATAACCGTTAAGTTAAATTGCGTAAACAAAAAATTAACAATTAACGTAAAGCGGCATTAAACAAATATAAGTTTACGTCAAACGTGTGTTATATAATTATTACGAATATAATTTATAAGTTTCATATTTTATTTTTCATGTTTTACGTAAAACGCTTATGTTTTTTCATTTTCAACCTTTATGCATGCATGTAAAGCATACCACCTCTCCATACTTAACCAAATACCCACACTTATACATAATACTCAAAATTTAAATAATTCCCTCCCCCTAATATATAAAAACCGTTCCCACTACCACCATAATACGTATTATATCATTTTGCTTACCCTTAAGTTAACCATGCAAGAACAAGAACTAGTGTGTAATACCAAAGCAGCCACCAACAATATCCTTTATTTTTTCCCCTCCTCTTACATGCCACCACCATGATTCATGGTTAGTCAATTCATGTTGTGTTCCCTTATAATAAATAATTATAAATACATTATCTATGTTTGACTATTCAAGTGCTAACACAGTACACTCATAATTCACTTAGCAAAAACAAAATACCATCTCTCTTTTTCTCTCAAACATAACCGGCCACAAGTAAGAACATAAAAGAATTAGGTTTTTGATATTTTTCAAGTAATTTACAAGGAGTTCTTAAGGATAGATATAAACAAACAAGTTTTGGGGTTGGATTTAGGTATTAAACCAACTAATCTTTCTATACATCATCTCCAAGGTTCCATATTCTTTTCCAAACTTTCATTTTATATATTTTGCTATGAACATCTTATTTATTATGTTATATCACCAACTTGTTATTATTTTTAAAGATTTACAAGATCAAGTAAAAGTCTTATAATTATATACTTGCAAAAAATGTGTTAAATAAATTATATACATGTCCATACACTTAAGAATATTTATTTTAGACATCTCATAAATTACTTGCAAAAATATTAGACTTGTTGTTAAATTGGTAGTTTATAAACTAGCTTAATTAGTTATATATTTTATTTCATGTTTTTTAAATTTTTGTTAATATTGTTGAAGTGTTGGATGGGATTAAGATAGTTTGGATTTGTTATTGTGGTGGATGATTATGGAAATGGATGAAGGGTTTATGTTAGAATGGTTTTTGATTGTGGTAAATGAAGTGGGATTTGTAGACTAGGAAAATGTATAAAACTGTCCCGAACTTCCCCTTACTGTTTTGGACAGAAAGTTTATGTTTGACAAACCAAGGCCTTAAAAATATGATAGTACACTAAAACACGATTTCGTGGATATAAAGAACTTAAAAATTGGACTTTAAACAAAGAAGTTATGGCCGTTTAAAGTTTGACGAAACATAAATACTTTTGACAGCTTTTACAAATTTGTGAACATTCTAATCAGATTTTAAATTGAGGTTTTGACCCCTTTCGGGTCCGAATCGGCTAAGGTGTATAAAAGAAAACTTGTCAGAAATGATTTTTTGCTAAAATTAGAGACATGTCTTTTTCATGAATGTTTATAACGATGGAGTTACACTCCGTCAAAGTTGGACTATTTTTCAGAAAAGTTAATAAATTTCCTGCATACATTTATTTAAGTAAAGAAGCTGTTAGGATTTTAAATTAGGATTTTTGAGTGTTTTTGGGCCCGTTTGAGCTATAAAAACCTTAGAAAATATTGTAGTAACACTTATATAATATTTATATTTATATGCGTCGAAAACTTTATAAATATTATTTTACAAATTATTTAGACTATAATTAAATTGACTATATGAAAATACTAAAAATGTGTATACTTATGTATTAAAGTGACAAACTTGATGTAAACATTATCTTGACTTATAACACTAAAACACAAACTATTTGGTGGTGATATAATGTTATAAAATATAGTGCATCATTTTATTTTTGCTTGTATTATTCTAAATCGACCTATAATTAAATAGGTTGCGTGCCGGAACTTTTGTGATGATTTCCTTTGTTGATTTTCCTATAATCAATACTTTTCACTTGAGGTGAGTTTATAGCCCCCTCTTTCACTTGTTTTATAATTGCTTTACAAATCTTGGGGTGAGATAAATTTCTTATTTTTACAATAAGACGCAGGTACAATACTATACAATTTTTACAATGATTATTGATGTGCCTAAGTACCGACAACCCACAACGCCCATCATCATGAATCATTAATTACCTTATGTAATCGTGTGTTTTATAAATAGATCTGTTGAGATTGACATCCCCGTCTAGGTTTGATCCCCTGCAAGGTCAACGGGCGTACACCATATCGAAGTCTAGAGGGTCTCGGGTTGGACCCTTACAACGGGCAAAGGTTATGTTTATACAATGTCTTCGTTTCGGTGTCACGAGCTTAGTGCAATTAAATTACAAATTTTATTTGGCATTATATGTGTTACATGTCATACCAATTTAAATCTTGCGATCCATAATTATTATTTATTCAAACCTATGAACTCACCAACTTTATGTTGACAGTTTAAGCATGTATTTCTCAGGTGCCTAACCGTTATGACATAATTGAAGTGCATTGGAGTCATCATACATCAAGATCACTTTCATGGATTTTCTACTTGCATTAAAACTATATTCCTCGTTGTAATAAAACTATGTTTTACTTTTTGATACAGACTTATGGGACCAATGTTACAACTTATTTATTTTAATCAAATCAACGAGGTTATCTTTTAAACGACTCATTTAGATGTCGTTCTCTTATATCTTGTGCTATTGTATTATGAAGTAACGCTCCAAATTACCTTTCCGCTGCTACATATTTTGGGAGGGTTACAGATTGGTATCTAGAGCCAAAGTTATAGAGAACTAGGTTTCATATTTTACCTAGACTATAACCATTTCATAAACATTGCATCACATAAAACTTTTTCATGTGCATACACGCTACATGCTTACATGACTTATACTTGCGTTTATTTTTTTACGTACATTTTGTTGGGATTCTTGATTTGATGAGTGATTGTTAAATTTTATACTAAATATATAATATATGATAAAATATAAAATATATATAAGTCTAAAAATCAACAAGATCAATAAAACCGAGAAGTAGTATAGAATGTTCTCGGGTCGTTTATCCCCAACGAGGCTGGACTGGAGAATCGATACAGTCGGAAGATTGGAGTTTGAATGAGAGAAATGATTTGAGAGTGTGGAAAGTTAAATTAAGCAATAACAAACAAAAACGTTTAAGAAAATCCTAAAAATTATGAAATTAAGCTAAAAAAAACGAGAGCACGAATCCCGAACAAAGGGGCAAAAACCTAAAATCTTCAAAATTAACCCTACGAAGAAATTTTCAATTCTAAACTACTCTAGGGAACAAATAACGAAGAATGAAAAAGACTAGACTGAAAACGGAGGTCGTTTGACCCAAAAACGAGTCAAGACAAAAAACCGCACCCGAGCCCGTTCTTTAAAAATCAAAAAGTTATAAAAATGACCCTACGAAAATTTTTATATTTTTCCTACAAACTATATGACTAAATAAAATTTTCTAAAAAAGAAAAATATTTTTTTGATAATTTTTGTATTTTTTATGAATTTTTTAAACTTTTAACGAAATTAAATTATAAAAAATACTAAACGACTTTGAAAAATTCTGAAAATTTTACTAAAAATACTTTACACTATAATAAACCTACGAAAAATAAGAGACCTAAAGTTGGCTTATAAATAAGCCCGAAATAAGCTGTAAACAGCTTATAGGCAAAAAGAGTGAAAACCCCCTTAAATACCAAGGCCCTTGGGATACTAACGTAAAAGTCCCAAGGGCGCAGCGGTAAGTGGTGTGTGTAAAGGGGGATGTATCGAGGGTTGAGACCCGGGTTCGAGTCTTGCTCACCCGGGTAACCCCTTGTCTTCCCCTTTTTTTTGGAAAAACTTTGTGAAACAAAGTTGTTAAGCTCGATGAGCTTAACAATTTTCAGAACTACAACTTTTTTTAAAAGCTTATAAATAAGCTTAAAATGAGCTTTAAAAATGACAGTTGCTAAAAGTGAGCTTAATGGCTTAAACTAGCTAAGTCTTTTTGGACTTTGTGGACATTTAAGCTAAAGCTAGGATAAATAAGCTTAAGATGGTTCCTAAGCTAGCCTAAATAAGCACTAAAGTGCTTTAATGTAATCACCAAATAAGTAGAAAAAGGCTAACTAGTCAGAGAAAATTGAAATTGAGCTTAAGGGGCTTAAAAAGCTAAATCTTTTGAACTTTGTGGACAAATAAGCTAAGTCTAAACTGAATAAGCTTAAGAGGGTTCCTAAGCTAGCCTAAATAAGCACTAAATACTAGAATGCATAAACTAAATAAGCTGGAAAAAGGGCTTGAATGACAGAACACTAAACTAAGCTTAAAAGCTAAAAGCTTCTACTGTCAACACAAAATAAGCAATGAAAATGGCAAATAAGCAACACAGCTTAACAATCTAACAAAAAAACTATTAGGAACACAATTTGAGGCAGTTGGAGATACGCACAATAAGCTAGAAAGTGGCTTATGCACACAGCAGTACTAACCTTGGAAGTTAGTACTGTTGGTGTGAAATGGCTTAGAGTCACACTTTGGCTCTAAAATAAGCAACAAGAAGGGTTCCTTAAGGACTGAGATTAAGGGTACTTATCTAAGAGCTTATTGGCTTTCAAAATAAGCCAAAAGCTAGGGCTTAAGTTCACTAAAAAACTAGATGGGTGGGCTTAAAGTTGGCCCCTTAGCACCAGGGGAAATAAGCCAAGGACAAGGGCTTAATTTGACAGCTTATTTTAAGCTGTCAAATAAGCTTAAAATTAAAAGATAAGTTAAAACAACTAAAGAACACCAAGAAAGGAACTTGTGCACAAATTTTGAGTTTCTAAAACACTAATAAACTTTGTAGGATCCCTTGATCATTCCATGTATGAAGCACAAGATCAATGGCACAAAGATTAAAACAATGAATAACTTTTGATTGAAAATGAAACAAAAAGTGGCTACCAAACTCTAAAAGATGAAAAATATAAAATGAAGTAGCTAACCTAATTTTGACTAAACTAGGAGTATTTATACTAATAAGGATTTGCCTTTGAGGGCTTTCTTTTTGGGCTTTTTACATCTTGGCCCTTATACATAATAAACATTAAATAACATAGTCTTTCGAGCTAGACTTTTGTCTTGTAACTTCGAGTGACCGAAGCTTCTTTGTTTGGGTCACATGTTGGTGAACTAACAATCTCCCCATAGATTGAGGTCATGAGAAGCTCTATGTGCTTGTATCTTTAGCTCGATGTTGATAGTGGTACTTCACGTGTTGTGCTTTGGTTAATACAAACTGTTAACACCTTGATCTTGATCTTCAGATTTGATGTGATTGACTTGATCTTGATCTTTGATCTTGTTTAAAGCTTTACTTCTTTTTGAAATTATTTTGTGATCTCCTTTCAATTAGACTTTGCCTTACGCTGTTCTTTGTCTCAACATGCTAATATCTGTTGGTAATATTTGGAAAGCTTTGATGATGTCTCTTCTTCCAATCTTGTAAACTTTTAGAATTTGAATAAGACCATTGATTCTCAGAGATTGTGCAGAAGCCTTGTATGAAAACTTTCTTGATTCTTCAGATTCTTGGGGTATGGATATGAGCTTGTGTCTGTGCATCGGAAACTTTGAGTCGTCAATTAGCCAATGTTATTAACTATTTAGTCACCAACAATAACATTATGTTATGAATCCACTTAATGTGGTTCTAGAATACATTGTGAGAACACACAAGGTTTTATATTTGAAGGGGACCGAGTATAGACGATATCTCAATCTGTGTCGGTTACATTAACCTCTGTTTCCGTTAAGGATCATGATTAAGTTTGAATACTGCACCTTGTGATCAGATTATTCATTATAGAACCTTCTTGAAGGTGTTTTCCGGAACTGTGACAAGCTAGTTCCTCTAATACTAAGTATCAGATTCCCTAATGTTCCGCCGTTCTCTAGACAGATTGTCGAAAGAAAGACTAACACACTATAAGTATTTTCTACTAATAGATTGGTAATGAGTGAGTCAAGTACAGTCACTATCTTGCTGACTATACCGTACAATTCCTTTTTCAGCGTTTTACTTCTTAATACAATTAAGTAAGTAGATGGCCTGTGCAAAAAAATGATTCTGAAAACATTCGATGTGCTTATAAATTTGTTTGGGGCACAAACGAAAGTTTAAATCAGATGCTTCTGATGATGTTTTGAAAATATATACCGAAGTTGTGAGTGCTCTTGGAAATCCATAACTTGTTAAAGTACATTTATAGAAATCCACTTCACTAGTGGGCGCAGTCGAAGCCTGAATGAGCATGCATACGAGGAATACCCTGGTAGGTACAAATCTCTTCATCAGCATTCCATAAGAACACTTTCACGAACATGAAACAAAGATTCTTTGTCATTATGCAAGATATTGGTATAACACAAACTTTTGGTACCTTGACATTTTTTGATCATTTATTAAACTTATGCTCCCCATCCACATGTGCGTCGCTTAATCGAAAGATGTTTAGCTACATGACTTGGATAGGACTTTAGCATTTTTAGAATCAATCGAATAAATATTTATCAGTTTTACATGTTGAAGTCCACTTCTCTCCCCGTTACAAAAGTATGTAAAATGTGAATGGTTTTGATCTATAATGGACTTAAAATGTATCAATCTCCCCCTCAAAGGATGAGGTGAGGTGAAATAGCACAAATATCAAGTGAGTAATTGACGCAAGACTTTTAGAATACCAGACAGGAATGATACTGCAATCTGTCTTGAACTTGTAAGCAGGCTTGGGGTGTTTTTGTCAATCTTGCAAGTAATAGGAATCAGCAATAGTGCGGTCCTTTTGAACTGCAACAACTGTTAGAATACCTGATCATCCCACCTCAAACACTGACCAGTGTCATTGTTTGAATTGTTATCCCGAACATGTTTGATAAAAACAAATTGTTTATGAGTAAAAATGGGTTCGGGCTTATGACAACTTCTTGTTTGTAAAGTTATAAAGCACTGAAAGCGTGCATTAAAATCTCTGGGCTAATGGTCCGGGGTACATGTCGGATATATCCTGCAAGCCATATACTATAACTAATTTTTTTTTTTTATTTATTTTTTTTTTTTTTTTTTTTTTTTTTTTAATATAATATAATACAATGTGAAACACTTGGTTACTCGGAGACAGGACTATTCCTGTTGTTCCTTCAGAGTTTTGGTGACATTGGCTTAACTCCAAGCAGTGGTATTAGTGGGAGATAGGTTGCGTATACGCTCTCTCGGTAAGGCCTTTGTATAATGTCAGCCAGTTGGTATTTAGTCTCACGTAATACAACTCAACAATTTCTTTCAACCTGCTCTTTGATAAAGTGAAGACGGCTAATCTATGTGCCTGGAGCGCGAGTGTTGATTGAACACTATTCAGTAGTGCATTGCACTTTGATTTGTCACAATACATCGGAATTTTGTTGAACGCATATCAATTAGTCTCGGAGTTGAGAACGATTCCAGAGGATTGACACAAACATCTGATAGGGCGATGTATTCAGCTACTGTGGTGGAGATGGTGTACTTTTTCTGCTTTTTTGGCTGACCAGTAACAAGTCGATGTCCAAGAATTGAGTGTATCCCAGATTGTTCTTCTCGGTGTGTCATGACTTCTGCATAGTCAGCATATGCAAAATGCTTTTTAGTTCAAGCGGAGTCCTTCGGATTACCACAGACCCATGTGAATGGTTCCTTTTTTTTTAGGTACCGAAAGATCCGCTTTATTGCGTAAGGTGCATTTCAGTAGGCTTGCCTTTGGTATGTGACACTTACAAACAGCAAAATACTATGTCAGGTCTAGTTGCACTAAGATAATAAGGAGCAACCATACTCGAAATCGGGTTAGGATCAATTAGCATTGCCTCCATTATCTTCATCAAGGTCGGGGACGCTACGCCATTGGTGTGTCAATGGGTGATTGTGTGCATGCATGAGTCAAAACCAAACTTTTTCAAGATTTCCTGAGCATATTTGGATTGGTTGATAAAGATGCCTCTGGGATTTTGAGAAACTTGTAATCCTAAAAAGAATGACATTTGTCCCATCATCGACATCTTGAAAGTTGAGTTCATCTCAAATGCAAATAATTTGCATGCTTTGGGATTGGTAGAGGCAAAGATGATATCATCTACATATATTTGTACCAGTAGAATATGTTTGCCTGCTTTCCTGGTGAACAGAGTTGGATCGACCACGCCCTTTGTAAATCCTGACTTGATTAGAAACGCTGATAGCTTGTCATACCACGCACGTGGAGCTTGTTTAAGCCCATAGAGAGCTTTCTTGAGACGGTACACATGCGATGGATGCTCTGGATCTACAAATCCTTCTGGTTGACTAACATAGACAACTTCATTCAGTTCGCCATTGAGGAAGGCGGTTTTCACGTCCATCTGGAAGATGACCATGTTCTGACTTGCTGCATGAGCAATGAAGAGTCTGATCGCTTCTAATCTAGCAACCGGAGCAAATGATTCCTCAAAATCAATACCAGCTTCCTGACGATATCCTTTCGCCACTAACCGAGCTTTGTTCTTCAAGACGTCTCCATATTCATCCAACTTAATTTTGAAAATCCATTTGAGCGGGATGATAAGAATATTATCTGGACAGGGTACAAGTATCCATACATCTAGACGTTCAAACTCATGAATTTCTTCCTAAGTCGCGACAATCCAGCACGAGTTGCTCTAGACGGGAGGCTTGCTGTACGATCTTTGGTTCAAATGATTAAGAAATTCAGATGAAGAAAAACACCAAACAGGTCGCTCGGTATCTAGCTGTTTACCATGTAGAGTGACAGGTCTCATCTTTATCCCTATATCCCCAATAATGTTTTCAAGCGGATGTGCTTGAGTCCACTTTTGCACGTGAGGTAATTGGTTGTTGGGAGTAACATCGATATTGACAGAGTTGGAATGAGATGCCTCTGAATCGGTTTCAGGAGCATCATAGGTATCAAACACATTACTGTCAACATGATCGAACAGTGTTTCAACATCAGAATCACTAGTGTCTGGTAGAGGTATTTGATGAGGCAAGAGGCTTTCACAGTAACTGCATGGAGCGCCTTCGGAGAAACTGTGTGTGGAAGGTGAACCATTGGCATTCTCGGTGTGCCGGGGCAGCAAGAAACATTGACCGGAAAGTAATCGGAACACGAACCGGGAGGTATCAGAACAACCACATCATCATCAAACTCATATGAAAAACAAATCGTCTACCTGTTTCTTTTGAAGGAAGGGGACACTAAGGTGTCTGGTCTTTAACTAGTGCAGAACGGCTTCGACCTGACTGTAAGCAGTAAGTTCCGAGTTACTTTACTGTTTGGGCACAGAAGTCATTTGTTGAGGTCGAGAAGCCTGAACTGGTTTGAACAACTCAAAAAAAGCAAAACCCTTCGGTTAGTTCATCGAAGGTAACATGAACGGTTTTTTTCCAGAATCTGCGCGTTTCCGTTTGTTGTAGATTCGGTACGCGCCTCTTGGTGGTGCAATAGCCAACAAATTACCTATATCTCTGCTTTACGCCTTGAGTTAAAACCAACATCATCGTATCATTGGTGAGATAAACACAGAGATCCAAACACCGGAAGTTATTGAAGATTAGGTTTATTTCTTCCCATTTTTTCTTCAGCATTTTCATAATAGGTCTTCCCATTAAGCGTTGTGTACAAGAATCGATTGATGTGTTTAACACGCAGTGGCTACAGCTTTAGCCCTTAAGGAACAGTGGAAGCTTTCGCAAAGGGGGGGATGAGCATAGACGAGCAGCTTCCAATAAGAGTTCGGTTCCGTCTTTCGACAAACAGCCGTTTCTGTGCGGAGACCCGAGGTACGCGTTCGTTTGCAATGAGAAATAAACCAACACTCTCAAACCAACTCGTCGAGTGGTTGTCTCATTCACAAACACCGTCCATTATATCTGTGTCTGACGAATCGACCATAGGCATTAAAGGGCTTCGTGAGTCTTCCAACAATCAACTGTCTCAACCACTTGAGGGGTTTTTCATCCTTGTTCGAAGAACAATCTTTACCCCATCCAAATCTGGTGAAATCATCCACTATCACCAAAACATACTTCTTTCTCGTTGATACTTTCCCCGTTCCTCATATGGTACCCAGAGTCCATATGTAGTGTATGTGAGAACTTCAAGTATTGGTGTTTTCCGCCTTTAGTGGATGTGATGCTTTCTTGCTTTTACCTAGCTGACAAGATGGACACAAATGGTCTTTGTCATATTTCAGCATGGGTAAACCTCTGACTAGATTATTTCGAGCCAATTCGTTCAAGGTCCCGAAATTAAGATGATACAAAAAACCGACGATGCCATGAACCAAGACTTTCGTTGAAGAGGCTTGGTAAGCAAGGCAAACTGGTGAAGCTGACATCAAAACATTCCCCCAGTGAGATGAAGTACAGTTGGTAGTCTCCGTGAACCTATGAGGAGATCCACCATATCTTGAGTTGCGAATGTAATAAGAGTGCTGTCGAATTGCAACTTCTAACCTACCAACACAAAACTGTACCTACTGAGAAATAAGTTGTGCTTGAGTCCCTTCAACATAATAGACTCGAGAGATAATAGTATAATAAATCACCATAGGCAAACCGATTGCTGCAATATTCATCGTTGCCAAATCTCACAGTACCCAATAAACCAATAAACTATTCCACAAAGTTAATAAGCCCGGCATCAGGGACACCGGTCATTGATGTTCTTGAGCGAACCTGAATCCAGAAACCATAGAACAATTTGTACGCCTGCAATAACACAAACATTTAACGGTGATAGGATGCCCTGAAGGGTTCCGTTAGTTCAGCATACAAAAATACCAAGATCCCTTTGTAAACCTGCCGAGTCGATCACTAAGTTTAATGGTCAGTAAACCTAGAAGACCATAGTTATTTGGGGCTAGAAATAGCACGTCGGGGGCTCAGTTCTATTGGCATATCATAGGATCCATGATCCTAGTTAAAGGAATACTTCTCAAATAATGAGAAAATGCCCTGCCAGTGGGCTTCCACTGAGGCTTGTTATTAGCAACAGGTTTGCTAATTGGTTTCCAGACTCTCTTAATGGGATTCCCAACATTCTTAATGGGTTTCCATTCCTTCTTGGGTTGGCGTTTAAAACGCTTAGTCTGGTGGGGTTTAACATTCACAGAATCATCACACAAAACCAAAAATTCAATTACGATCTAGCAAAAACCAAAGATATGTTACATGCATCACAAACAATGTTCAAATTTGAAACAGAAACATAATGTTATTAACAAGCAAATTAGCATCAACACGATTCCTTATTTCAAAGTCCTATGGTGGCTTCTACCTCTCCTCGCATTCGCTACTCTATAGCCGGCAAATGAACTATGAATATCCGAGGGGCTCTCTTAGGCACAGTTTTGCTAGCTCCAGAAGTGGGTTTTACCTCCGTGTAAAACATAGGCACACGACACGTTTAGTTTGCCTTATATAGGATGGCACTACCGGTTTTTTTGATTTTGTA
The DNA here is from genome assembly GCA_026074375.1 of Tanacetum coccineum. Lineage (NCBI taxonomy): Eukaryota > Viridiplantae > Streptophyta > Magnoliopsida > Asterales > Asteraceae > Tanacetum > Tanacetum coccineum. Next base: position 10,452 of record BQNB010012985.1, on the reverse strand, counting down.
CGAGTGAAGGTCTGTGAGGTTCAATCAAAAGTTACTTGCCTTCTCTATTAGTCATAGTAACGGGGTTGGTTTGTCCCAGTTAAGCACAGATTAGTGTGGTGGAATAACTTTATAACCAACGTTGTACATCCTGGAGCAAGCAACATTGGGTGTTCGCAGGCAGTGAAGGTCCACTAAAAACATTTTTAACCAGTCAACTTGGGCTTTCAGCATGGTACTTTCGACAGTTAATGCACTAAGCTTTTCAGTGTTCGCAGAGAGGTACAGTGAGTGAGTATTAACGCCTTTGTCAGTTCATCAAATACGTCCGTCTATTGGAAGACGCACGTAGTTCTACTTAAGGCCATCAAGCTGAATCCTAAAGGAGGTAATCGTATCTTCAACTTGAATTCTGTCAGTTTCTAAAGCCTGTTATGTCACAAAACTACCTGCAGTGAACCTAATGCATTCCAACATTCTCGTGATTTGAACTGAGTTTCTAAATCCTGATAGTGTCATCCATATCTTTCCCTTGAAGCTGTTTTCCTTAACATGTTAAATAAATCATAAAATTGCATTGGCGGCACTAGGAAGTGTCTATGCATTGTTTATAGTTTTTGATTTTAAGTTGTAAATCAATATGGTTCTTTGTAAATCGAGAGTTAACCTTCCTCAGATCAACGACCAACTTTGTTGTTTTTAAAAAATTCAGATTCAAGTTCAGGAATAAGTGTGTTCCCTACGCATGCAGATCTAAGATCTTCACAAAGGCAATTCGAACTAGGGGGCACAACAAATATACGAAGTAGAGCACAATAGAGAACGATAGCTTTTTTTAAACACTCAGCAAATTAAGCAGTCATTTTATGATTAAAGATTTTTCTTGCTCTAAGGTCAGGTTCTTGTTATAGGAAAACACATTGTTTATACTCCGCCTCCAATTTCACAAAAATCTGTTCAATTCTCTTATCTCTTTGAAAAAAGTATCATTAGCAGCTTGGATATGTTTTTTGAAATGGTCGTAAAATGGTACCAGTTGTTGTTCAACAAACTGTTTTGCATAATCAAAACACCATTCAGAAACATAGTCTGGTTTTTTTGTTGTTCTTTCTTTGAAAATGATATCTTCAAATTGATAAAATGAAAAACAGCATTAACTTGTCGAAGACTGGACAGAACTTGACTTGGAGGTCGACTTTTATGAACAAAGGGAGTGACAGGACTGTTTGGGGTTACAGTCGGTACTACACACGTTCAAATGGCAAGGAAGCCATAAAGCCTGTTCACGGGATAGTTCCTGTTGAGAGAATCAAAACATAAGGGCGTTTAGGCTTCACATAGAAGCCTTCGCGGAGTCGAACGTGCCCGGGGTTTTTTCGCTCATCTTTTTCATGCTAACAACTTGTATTTTAACCAAGTGCCGACGTCTTCACTAATCCCAGCAAGAATATACTAACGGGTGGGTGAGTAAAATGCAAAAGGGTATCAGCATCATACAAAGCAGGTTGGAGCACGATTTGGCCAGCAAGAGTATAACCTAGACCCTGGTTACGTGGTACCTAGGAGGTCCTGATGTGCAGGTCAGCGTTTGCCTTTTTTGTTTCTTAAAAAGACATAGGAATAGTTTTCTGATGGCATGTTAAATCTTTGCAATATATCTCTTGCAACTTGTTAACATTCTTTAAAAACAAACATTTCACAGAATAACTTCTGCTAGATCCATATTTCTCTCATATAAAATATTTTCTTTTTACAGATTGTAAAAAGCGAATTGAGTTTTTCATTACCTTAAAAGAGTGATTAAGAAATCGTTTTTCTCACAAGTTTCAGCGTTCTGCTGTGTTACGCTGAATCACACTAGGCTTGTTCCGAGTCTAACTGTGTTCAAGATCAAGTTTGACACCACGGGTTTGCGTATCTAGCATTATTTCTTTCTTGCATTGAGAAAGCTCATTTTAAGGTCTCGACTATCTAAGGCATAATTTTCCTTGTTAAACCTTAGCATGTCCCGACTATTGGGATTTGCCAAAGCAGTTAATATGGCAATCAATAGAAATTTTATCTGATGTGTCAGCAGATACCTCAGTTGTAACATTTTGGTGAGGCTTCTGGTGTCAAGATAGGATAACTAAGAACGGGAATCGTATTGTCATCATTCTCAGTCTCACATCGAGATCTAAATGTTCTTCCTGGTGCATCCTCCCTGACTCAACTGATAATCCACATTATCAAAGATTGGATTGTCATTGGAGTGTACCTCATTGACTTGACTGTTGGTTGCACTAGTGGATGACAAGTTAGCCATGAAAGCAACAGCAGCATTGGGACCTTCATCCACGTCAGAGTCATATGCATCCTCATGATTGGCTTGAAACATGTTTGTTGTAGTCAGTGCCTGTGGTTGATCATAAGGTGCCGTGCATGGTATGACAAGCTATCAGCGTTTCTAATCAAGTCAGGATTTACAAAAGGCGTGGTCGATCCTACACTCTTCACGAGAAAAACAGGCAAACATCTTCTACTGGTACAAATATATGTAGATGATATTATCTTTGCCTCTACCAACCCCAAAGCCTGCAAATTATTTGCATTTGAAATGAACTCAACTTTCAAGATGTCGATGATGGGACAAATGTCATTCTTTTTAGGATTACAAGTTTCTCAAAATCCCAGAGGCATCTTTATCAACCAATCCAAATATGCTCAGGAAATCTTGAAAAAGTTTGGTTTTGACTCCTGCACACCCATTGACACTCCAATGGCGGAGCGTCCCAACCTTGATGAAGATAAGGGAGGAAAGCTAATTGATCCTACACGATTTCGTGGTATGGTTGGCTCCCTTATGTATCTTAGTGCATCTAGACCTGACATAGTATTTGCTGTTTGTATGTGTGCACGATACCAGGCTAAGCCTACTGAAATGCACCTTACTGCTATAAAGCGGATCTTTCGATACCTAAAAGGAACCATTAACATGGGTCTGTGGTATCCGAAGGACTCCGGCTTTGAACTAAAAGCTTTTGCAGATGCTGACTATGCAGGATGTCATGACACGCGGAGAAGTACTTCTGGTTTAACTCAATTTCTTGGACATCAACTTGTTAGTTGGTCATCCAAAAAGCAGAAAAGTACTGCCATCTCCACTACAGAAGCTGAATACATCGCCCTATCAGGATGCTGTGCTCAAATCCTCTGGATGCGTTCTCAACTTCGAGACTATGGATTTGCGTTTAACAAAATTCCGATGTATTGTGACAATCAAAGTGCTATTGCTCTATGCTGTAATAGTGTTCAACACTCGCGCTCCAAGCACATTGATATCCGTCACCACTTTATCAAAGAGCAGGTTGAAAAGAAAGTTGTTTAGTTGTATTTCGTGGAGACAAAATACCAACTGGCTGACATTTTTACGAAGGCCTTACCGAGAGAGCGCTTTGCAACTCTTCTCCCACTGCTTGGAGTTAAACAAATGTCGCCAGAGACTCTGAAGGAACTACAGGATGAGTCTGTCTCCGAGTAACCAAGTGTTTCACATTGTATCATGTATATTGCATTTAAAAAAAAAATTAATTTAATTTTTTTTTAGATAAATGGCTTGCAGTTATTTCAGACTGTAACCCGGTCTTAACCCAGAGACTTAGTGTACGTTTCAGTGCATTATTTCTTTACAGACAAGAAGTTGTCTAAGCCCCGAACCCTTATTTCTCATAAACAACTTGTTTTATCAAACATGTTCGGGCTAACCAAATCAAACATTGACACGGGTCATTGTTTGAGGGGGAGAATCAGTATTTCTAACAGTTATTGCAGGTCAAAAGGACGTACTGTTGCTGATTCTAGTGCTGAAAGATTGACACGACCAACCGATTATAAGTTCAAGACAGATTGCAGTATCATTCCTGTCTGGGTATTCTAAAGGTCTTGTTTCAATTACTCATTTGATATTTGTGCTATTTCACCTCACCTCATACTTTGAGGGGGAGATTGAAACATTTTAAGTCCATTCTAGATCAAAACCATTCACAAGTTTCATACTTTTGATCGGGGGAGAGAATGTGACTTAAACATGTAAAAACGGATAATTAAATGATTCAATTGATTCTAAAATGCTAAAGTCCTATCCATGCATGTGCTAAACATCTTTCGATTATCGATGCACATATGTAGGGGGAGCATAAGTGATAATATGATCAAAAATGTCAAGGTACCAAAAGTTTGTGTTACACACACGTATCTTGATAAATGATAAAGAATCTTTTGTTTCATGTTCGTGAAAGTGATCTTATGGAATGCTGAGGAAAGAGATGTTGTTCCACCAGGGTATTCGTATGAATGCTCATGCCTGGTCTTCGGACTGCGCCCACTAGTGAAGTGGATTTTCATAAATGTACTTGTACAAATTTGGATTTCTCGAGGCACTTCATATCTTTCGGGATATTTTTCAAAACATCATCAGAGCATTCTGATTAAACTTTCGTTTGTGCCCCAAACAAATTTTATAAGCACATCGAATGTTTTTCAAATCATTTTTGCCACAGGCCTTCTACGGTACTTAATTGTATTAAGAAGTAAAACGCTGAAAAAGGAATTGTACGGTATAGTCAGCAGATAGTAACTGTACTGACTCACTCTTTACCATTCTATTAGTAGAAATACTATTAGTGTGTTAGTCTTCGGGCATCTGGTCTAGAGAACGGCGAACATTAGGGATCCTACAATGTTTTAGAGGAACTAGCTTGTCACGTGCCGGAAAACCTGTCAAGAAGGTTCTATTAATGAATCTATCTGATCACAGGTGCAGTATTCATACTGTAATCATTGATCCTCACGGAATCAGAGGTTAATGTAACCGACCAGATTGAGTATCGTCTATACTCGGTCCCTTCAAAATATAAAACCTTTGTGTGTTCACAAAATGTTTTTCTAGAACACATTAAGTGGATTTTACATAACAAAATGTTTTTGTTGGTGACTAAATTGTTATATCATGGCTAATGACGACTCAAAGTTTCCGATGCAAGACACATGCTCATATCCATACCACAGTATCTGAAGTAATCAAGAAAGTTTTCATACAAGGCTTCCGCACAATCTCTGAGAATCAATGTCTTCTTCAAATTCTAAAAGTTACAATGATTGGAAGAAGAGACATCATCAAAGCTTTCAAAGATTCCAACAGATATGAGCATGTGAGACTAAAGATCAGCGTATGGCAAAGTCAAAGTGAAAGAAGATCACAAAGTAATTCAGAGAAGTAAAGCTTAAACAAGTCAAAGATCAAGATCAAGTCATCACATCAAGTTCTGAAGATCATGATCAAGGTGTTAAAGATTGAATTACCGAAGCACAACAAGTGAAGTACCCTATCAACAATGAGCTAAAGAGACAAGCACGAAATATATCGTCTAGATACCCAAAAGGTCAAACTTGATCTTGAACACAAAGTTAGACTGGAACAAGCCCTAGTGATTCAGCGAAACAAGCGGAACGCTGAACTTGTGCAAGAAAACGATTTGCTTAAATCCCCCATTTTCAGGAAAAGAAAAATCAATTGCATTTTTACAATCTGAAAAAGAAAAGATTTTATCTGAGAAAAAGGATCTAGCAGATAGTTATCTTGATGAAATCGTTTGTTTAAAGAATGCTAACAAAGTTGCAAGAGATATATTGCAAAGATTTAACATGCCAACAGAAACTATTCCTATGCTTTTTAAGAAACCAAAAATGGCAACCGCTGACTTGCACAAGGACCTCCTAGTACCCGTAACCCAGGTCTAGGTTATATGGCCCAAGCGTGCTCTAACCTGCGATTGTATGATGCTGAAACCCTTTTGCATCTACTCACACAACCCTTTATATATGATAGAAAGAGGTCTTGTTCAAACAAGTTGTTAGCATGAAAAAGATGAGCGAAAAACCAGGCAAGTATCGACCCGACGAATTGCTTCTATAGAAGCTAAACGCCCTATCTTTGTTCCTCAACAAGGAACTAGTCCCGTGAACAGGCATATGCTTTCCAGCCATGAACGTCTAGTCAAACAGTAACCAAACCATCCAGTCACTCCTTTGGTTTCAAAATGCCGACCTCCAAGTCAAGTTTTGGCCAGTCTTCAACAAGTTAATGCTGCTTTTCATCAATTTGAAGATATCATCAAAGAAAGAACAACGCAAAAACCCGACTATGTTTCTGAATGGTGTTTTGATTATGCAAAACAGTTTGTTGAACAACAACTGGTAATTTATACGTAACCCCAAAATTTTCAAAAAACAAATCCAAGCAGCTAAGGATACATTTTTCAAAAATAAGAGAATTTGAACAGATTTTTGAAATGATTTGAGGCGGAGTATGAACAAGAGAGATCTTGATAACCAAGAACCGACCATAGAGAAGAAATCTTTTAATCAAAAATTGCGATTAATGCGAATGTTTAGAAAAAGATATATTCTCCATAGTGCTTTCTTCGATATTGTTTTGCCCCTAGGTTCGAATTTGTCTTTTGCGAAGATCATAGATCTGCAAATGCGATAGGGAACACACTAAAGTTCTTGAACTTGAAGCTGAAGTTTTAAAACAACAAAAGATGGTCATTAAATCTGAGAAACGTAATTCTTATTTACAACAGAACCATATTGATTTGCAACTTAAATTTCAAAACTATAAACAGTGCATAGACCTCTTCTATGCCTCCAATGCTATTTTTGAAATAAATAAGTTAAGAGATCAGCATCAAGAAAAGACCCATTATCAGGAATTTAGATGCTCAAGATCAAACATCATGAAGGTGTTGAATGTTAGCTTCCACTGAAGCAGTTATACCAACAGCAACTAGAAACTGACAAATTCAGTTGAAAGTAATAACGAATACCTCCCTTATTTTATTTTTTTTATTTTTTTTTTAGGATCACTAATCCTTAAGGTAGAAAAAACGTGAGTCGCCAAAAGACGGTATGAATGAACTGTAAAGCGAATACCACTCACTTACTGCGTACTAAACTGAAAAGATAATGCTTAACCGCTTGAGATGCCAAACACTGAAAACTTAGTTTAGGAGCAAAAAGAGTGTGGATCTACAACTCTGAGAAACCCAAAGTACTTGCTTCAGGGATGTATACCAAAAGTTCAAAGTACATTCCACCTCCAAAAAGAGCCAATTGGGTGAAACCAACCCCGTTGCCTAAGAAGAAGCAAGTTACTTTTCAAGAACCTCCCAGGACTTCAAATAGACCCACACAGAAACCACCAGTGCAACACAACAAAAAGCCTAATGTTCCTGTGAATTTGTCTACAAGAACCAAACCTGCCACTGAATTTCGCAAACCTATGCCAAAGTGCCACACCGGAACCATCCCGTATCTTGCCCCATAAAATGTGAATCGAGGAAGGGCAGCAGATCACAATAGGAAGTTGAATGTTGTTTATCATAATCAGTTTGTGATTCGTTCTTTGAAGTCTGTGAATACCAAAACCCCCCATGCCAAACATAGTGTGAATCATTACTAAAAAGTTTTGGGAAAGCAACACAAAATCATAATGTAGACACGTTACTAAGACAGCTAGGAGACCAACTGGAAAGATTTGTTGGTACGTAAAGCCTCAGTGGAAACCCACTGGACGACATTTTGCGTTGTATGATAACTGTCCTTTAACTAGGATAGTGGAACCCATTGTTGAGCCGTTAGAACTTACCCCGAGCGTTAGTTCTAGTTCCAAAGTTACTAAGATCTCTAGGTTCCCTGATTGCAATCTTAGTGATCGAAAGGCTGGTTCCAAGGGGATATCTGGTATTTTTGAATGCTAAAGCATTGTCTCATTGTGTATATTTAATTTTAAAAAAAAAAATTTAGCTAAATGGCTTGCAGTTATTTTATTTTTTTAATATTATTATTTACTTATTAACCCTCAAATTTTTGATATTTTATAAAACCTTTAACTTTAAAACTAATTTAAATGATTATAAAATAATTCCATTTCTAAATTTTATTTTTTGCTAGTTTATTAATACTAAAATCTACTAACTAAATTCTAAACATAAATCCTACACTTACCAGTTCCTAATACTTAATTACGTAAATACGTAATACGTACATAAAATAATACGTACACTCAATAAAATTATACCATCATTTTTATTGTCACTAAAATGTGAACAAAATGAAATGCCCATAACAACCATAAACTCAATCACAATGAGACGATCACGCTCTATGGATTGGTAGCCAACTCACATAAAATCACATAAACACATAATTATTATAGCACATAATGATGTTCAAGTCAAAATTAACGGTTTGACTAACCTGCTCAAAACACAGTTGTCACACAATGCAAATTGAGTATGATAACCTATGTGAAAATAGCTTAAAAGTCGTTAACAAGAGCAAGATTTTAAAAACTAAAAGAGGTCTTTTAGAAAATGAATTTCTTGAGTTAAAAGGGAAAATTAAGAGACTTGAGAGAAATAAAGTCATTATCATTGGATGTAAGTCATGTCAAGAACTTCGGTAGGAAATAATAAACTTAAAGAATTTCAAGCTAAACTTGTTAATGATGCGTCCAAATTTATTAAATTTGAACAAAGTACTAATTCACTCAAGGAAATGTTAAAGGCTCAAAGGTCACCTAATAGTAAAGGAGGTCTAGGATTTAATAAAAATGAAGCATCAACAAGCGGAACAAAACAAGTAAAATTTGTGAAGTCCGCCAAAGTTTTGGCAAGGGACAGATCTAAGAAGAAGAAAGACGAATCCTTGAATCAAGGATCCGTGGATCCGCCAGAGTGCAAAAATAAGACAAAACGTGTTTTTAAGCCTACTACCTCTTTTCGATCGGAGTTTGTTATTCTTAGGAAGAAAGTAACACAAAAGGCTACCGAAAACACCATAAGGCAACCTCTTAGATCATTTCTTAAAAATGGTTTAGGATTTGTCAATATCGAGTCTAGATCTAAAACACTTCCACTTAGAAGAACAAGTTCTTCTCAACCTAGATCTAAAACACCTCAACCTAGAAGAAATTCTAGTGGACCTAACTACACAAATTATTATCACATAAATTGGAATAATAATCAAACACAATGATACATGCATAGGAGAAATTATATTTCATTTCAATATCCTAACCAAATGCAACAAATGCATGGAATGTACAACACTAACATATATGGACCCATGAGATATTTGGGACAAAATGCTTGATGTTGTATTTGTATTATTAGGTATGCTTGATGTAACCTTTGCCCTTTTTGTGTTCTGAATAATTCATTTATAGTCCTTTGACTATTTGACTTTTGTTAGTTTATCCAGATTTTTGTACCGTGTTGACGGTGGTGATTTTATAAGTATTGTGATGAATTATGGTTTATTGTGATTAATAATCCCTTTTGGAAGGTATTATTGTGTTATTTGTATTCCGGGTGGTTTGACCCGTGAATTTTGAGAAAAATGCCGAAAAACGAGTCTGACACGGCCGTTAATGTCCAAATGAGTTTTGAAAGGGTTTAAAGTGAAAATATGTCGTGTGAATACTCTAGGTTAATGGAAAAGTATTTTTAAAGTGAATAAAAATGCTAATTAACTTTGGGGTAAATTTTACGGTTGAGTTTGACGAGTATTTAAGTGATCCCAACACAAAAAGAAAGACCCGAGACCCCTAGGATCCTATGGTCGGTCAAATGGTCAAGAGGAAATGTTAGGTTCACATAAATGGACCCGAACAAAGAAGCTTCGGTCACTCGAAGATACAAGACAAAAGTCTAGCTCGTTTAAGCGTGTAATATTAATGTAATTGGGCATTTATTGAAAAAGCCCATCAAAGCCCAAAGGCCTCATTGTAAGGGTATAAAAAGCCTTTCTTTTCTTCTTTTTTAGGTTAGCTTCTCCATTTTATATTTTTTCATCTTAAGGGTTTGTAGCCTCTCTTTGTTTCTTTCAATAAAAAGTTCTTAATGTTTAATCTTTTGTGCCATTGATCTTGTGCTTAATCCATGGAATGATCTAGGGATCCTACAATTGGTATCAAGAGCCAAAAGTGATTGTTTTTTTGTTTTGTGGTTGTTCGAATTTTAAAAAAAAAGAGAGGCTTTCGAGTTCTTTGTTTTGATTAATTATTTGTTTTGATTCTTGATTCATAGATGGTTTATGATTAATCTAATATCATTAAAACCATCTCGTTAGCAATCAAGATTTTGGGATTTTTTTTCTTTTGGTTCGATACAATAATCGAACAAGGGGTTCGAACAAAGAGGATCGAACGAGTTCATCTCGCCAAGCACCGAACGTGTGTATTGTTAGAAGGTTTGAACGAGTGGAAATCTAGAAGGATCGAACAAGTGGGAAATCTAGCAAGGTTCGAACGAGTGGAACACAAGGTTGGATCGAACGAGTGGAATTATTATCGATCGAACAAGCCAATCGAACTAGACGATCGAACAAGCCAATCGAACTAGACGATCGAACAAGCCAATCGAACTAGAC
>BQNB010012984.1:23265-78072 GCA_026074375.1 Tanacetum coccineum | reverse complement strand
ATTCTAATTTCAACCAAAACCGTGGAGGAAACTTTAATCAAAACCGTCAAAACAACCAAAATCAAGTTTATCAAGCCCCACCATACCAACCTTCAAATCAATCCTTGATTAATCAAGCTTTACCTACCGTTTCACAAACCCAAGGAGTATCTAAAACGGATTTTGAGAGTTATTCTAAAACAAATGATGCGAACATGAACAATTTGCAAATGAAGTTGGATAATTTTCAAAGAACCCAAAATGATTTTCAAAGAGTTTACAATGATTCTCAAAAGAAGCAAGATGATTTTCAGAAGATGATGCTCGGTTTCATGCAAAGCTATCACACAAACCAACCTTCAAGTTCAAGCTCTTTACCAAGCAATACCATTCCAAACCCAAGAAACGAAGCCAAGGCAATTACAACTCGTAGTGGTGTTTCATACGATGGACCTCCGATTCCACCGCCGGTGGTGGAAAAGGAAAGTGAGGTGACAAAGGATACGGAGCTACCAAGCACCGAAGACATCCAACCTCCTCCATTGGTCCATGAACATACCAAAGACAAAGAACCAATCGAAGAACCTTCTTTCGTTGCCAACAAAGCCAAACCTAATTTGCCTTACCCATCGAGACTCAATAAACAAAAGATTCGTGAAAAGGATGATATCCTAGCTTCAAAGTTTATGGAAATCTTCCGTAATCTTCACTTTGAGCTAAGTTTCGCGGATGCTCTCATTCATATGCCAAAGTTTGCTCCGATGTTCAAAAAGATGCTTAATAACAAAGACAAGTTGATCGAATTAACCAAAACACCGTTGAATGAAAATTGTAGTGCGGTTGTCCTTAAAAAGCTTCCAGAAAAGCTAGGTGACCCCGGTCGATTTCTCATTCCATGTGATTTTTCAGAGTTCGATAGTTACTTAGCCCTTGCCGATTTAGGTGCTAGTATCAATCTCATGCCTTTATCCATTTGGAAAAAGCTTCAACTCTCAGGCCTAACCGAAACAAAAATGGTATTAGAATTAGCCGACCGTACAATTTCCAAACCAACCGGTGTAGCTGAAAATGTTTTTGTCAAAGTAGGGAAGTTTTACTTTCCCGCCGATTTCGTTGTTCTTGATTTTATAGCCGATCCTCGAGTACCATTGATACTCGGGCGACCCTTTCTTAGGACGGCTCATGCTTTAATCGATGTTTACGAAGGAGAGATCACTCTTAGGAATGATGACCAATCATTAACCCTTAAATGTGGTGATGCACCTTCCATTTCATACAACAATCTCAAATCGTTAAAGAAGGTTGATCTCATTGATGTTACATGTGAAGAATACTCACAAGAAGTACTTGGATTTTCCGATTCCGTTGCTTACAACAATCCTTCTCCGTACTTCGATCCGATTGTTTCTATTTTATCTCCCACACTTACTCCTTTTGATGAAAGCGATTTTCTACTCTTTGAAGAAGTCGATGCTTTCATAACAATCGATGATGAACCAGTTTCACCAGTTTTCAATACTACGTACTATGATCCCGAGGGTGACATTCTTATGCTTGAGGCACTTCTCAATAGTGATCCATTACCTTCACCAGACCAAGAAGATTACTACCCCGGAATTCAAAAAGATCTTAAAGTTGTTGAACCAAAAGAATCTTCACTTGAACCAAAAGATGAAATTCCCAAAGTCGAGCTTAAAGAGTTACCTCCGCATCTCGAATATGCGTTTTTAGAAGAAAATAACAAGCTTCCAGTCATAATTTCAAAAGATTTAAGCCAAGAAGAAAAGACCTCACTCATTCACGTTCTCAAAAACCAAAAACAAGCAATCGCTTGGAAACTTTCTGATATCCGAGGCATAGATCCAGAGTTTTGCTCTCACAAAATCCTTTTAGAGATATTACTCAACCTTCAGTCCCAACATCAAAGAGGGTTAACCCTAACAATCCACGGACTCATCAAGAAAGATAGTAGAAAAACTTCTTGACGCGGATTGATTTATCAATATCGGATTGGTCCATGGGTTAGTCCGGTTCCTTGAGTTCCTAAGAAAAAGCGTGTGTAGACCGTTGTCCACAAATGAGAAAATGAGTGGTGCCTACAAAGATTGTTACGGGATGGAGAGTTTGCATCGATTATCGAAAGTTGAATGAAGCAACTTGTAAAAGACATTTTCCGTTACCATTCATGGACCAGATGTTAGAGCGATTAGCCGGCAACGAGTTTTATTGTTTCTTAGATGGTTTTTTAGGATATTTTCAAATTTCCATTGAACCTAAAGATCAAGAGAAAACTACTTTCACGTGCCCGTACGGAACTTTCGTGTACCGTCGTATGCCATTCGGTTTGTGCAATGCTCCCGGAACTTTCCAACATTGTATGATGGCCATTTTTCACGACATGATAGAGAAAACAATGGAGGTTTTTATGGACGATTTTTCAGTTTTTGGAGATTCTTTTTCCTCATGTCTTGCCAATTTAGATAAAATGCTTAAAAGGTGTGAAGACACCAAATTAGCACTTAAATCGGAAAAAAGGAGCCATTTATGGTTAGAAGGCATTGTTTTAGGACATAAGATCTCTAGAAAGGAATTGAAGTTCGATAAGGCCAAATTTGATGTAATTTCTTAAGCTTCCTCATCAGACGACCGTAAGGGGAAATTCGAAGTTTTCTCGGGCATGCTGGATTCTATCGAAGATTTATCAAAGACTTTTCAAAATCTCTCGACCCATGAACCATTCTTAGAGAAAAACACTCCCTTTTATTTTTTGGAAGATTTTACATTCTAGCCTTTCAAACGTTGAAAGAAGTTGTCGAAGCTCCAATTCTCATTGCTCAAAATCATGTGCGATGCAAGTGATTATGCAATCGGTGCGGTTCTAGGACAAAGGATTGAGAAGCATTTTCGACCAATTCATTACGCTAGCAAGACAATGACTGAAGCAGAAACGAACTATACAACAACCGAGAAAGAAATGCTTGCAGTTGTTTATGCTTTCGAGAAGTTTCGATCATATCTAATCATGAACAAAAGTGTTGTTTACACAGACCACTCCGCATTAAAATACCTTTTCAACAAGAAAGACGCCAAAGCAAGATTGCTTCGATGGGTCTTACTTCTTCAAGAATTTGATTTTAAAGTTATCGATACCAAAGGAGCTGAAAACTATGCAGCTGATCACCTCTCTCGTCTTGAAAACCCTTACGAAAATACTTTTGATCCAAAAGAAATTACCGAGACTTTTCCTTTAGAGACTTTAAGTGTGTTAACTTCCAAAGACCAAAGTACCCCGTGGTTTGCCGACTTTGCTAACTACCACGCGGGGAAATTCATTAAAAAAGGAATGTCGACTCAAGAGAAAAACAAGTTCTTTAAAGATGTAAAACATTATTTTTGGGATGACCCTTTTCTTTTCAAGACTTGTGCGGATCAAATAATCCGAAGGTGTGTAGATGGCAAAGAAGCTCTCGAAATTCTCGAAGCTTGTCATAGTGGACCCACCGGGGGACACTACGGAGCCAACTTTACCGCCAAGAAGGTTTTTGATGCCGGTTTTTATTGGCCTACCATTTATAAGGATGCCTACGAATTTGTCAAAACTTGTGATGCTTGTCAAAGACAAGGCAAAATCTCTCAACGTGATGAGATGCCTCAAAATGCAATCCAAGTTTGTGAGATTTTCGATTTATGGGGAATTGATTTTATGGGACCTTTTCCGTCGTCTAGGGGTAACAAATATATTCTAGTAGCCGTCGATTATCTTTCCAAGTGGGTTGAAGCGAAAGCGCTCCCTACCAACGATGCTAGGGTAGTTGTTAAGTTCTTAAAATCCCTTTTCTCCCGATTCGGTGCTCCGAGAGCAATCATAAGCGATCGTGGGACCCATTTTTGTAACGACACAAATGTTGATAAAGTTATGTCTAAAATATGTGTCACCCATCAGTCTTTCGACTCTTACCATCCTCAAACGAGTGGTCAGTAGAAGTCACGAATCGTAGGTCTTAAAAAGAATTTTAGAGAGGACGGTCGGAGGAAACCATGCATCATGGTCAGATAAACTAGATGAGGCCATTTGGGCTTTTAGACCGCTTAAAGACCCCAATTAGAGTACTCCGTACAAGGTTAGTCTATGGAAAAGCGTGTCACTTACCAGTTGAGCTAGAACACAAAGCGTATTGGGCTCTCAAGCATGCCAACTTCGATTTAAAGACCGCGGGCGATCATCGAAAGCTTCAGCTTAATGAACTTAGCGAACTTCGTGATCAAGCTTACGAGAATTTGTTAATCTACAAGGAGAAGATAAAGAAGCTACACGATTCAAAGATAAAGAACCTGTTGCCTCAATATATTGCTGTCGAACAATGGAAGGTTCGTTTCATAATTATATTAGGTCTCGGTCACTAAATTAATATACGTTATATAGGCTAAACGGGGTAAACGGGATCTTATGTGTAATCTAATCGGTCCAGTGTTTCGGGCGAAAGACCTCAAGTATAAACCGAAAGGCCCGGCCCGTAGGAATTACTAAATGGCTATGCAAGCCTATAAAATACACTCACCAGGGAAGGTGAGGTGGTTGGTTCATTTGTAACATTTTTAAGTTAATCATCCAATTCTATTTTTCTCTCTAACTTTCTCTCTCTAGATTCTCTCTCTACATTCTTCCTAATCTTCTTGTTAATCTTATTAAAGTAAAGTGATAAAGGGTAACCGACATTTGGTATCAGAGCTGTTCTTACAAGACATTTAAAGTTTTGAGCTCAAGAAAAAGGATAGTGTACGCATAAGTGCGCTTACCCTTAGAGTTGGAAGAGAAGTCTTCTAACATGATGTTTTTCAAAATGTTGAACACAATTTTTCAAGAATTTCTCACTGACGATTCATAATCTTTCAAAAATGTGGTTAACACTCATTTTCAAGGGGGAGTTTTTCGAAAAACATACGTTTAATGTTTTGGATACTCATCTCAGGACCATTCTTATGTATTCAAACCTTCAATAAGTCTTCTTAATAAACAACCAGATAATATTGACAATTCAATAGAATGATAGTTATAAGATGACTAAGTGTTCAACCTCAATTTTATATCGATTTTACAACTTGGTATCATTGTTTTTGGTGTCAAACATATGTAAAATTGAGGGGGAGCAAGATAATGTTCCATATAATTCATGCTAAGTAAACGTTTTTCCCATAGCTTTTCAAGACAAATTTTAATCACACAGTATTTCAAAAACTAAGTGACTTAGAATTTAAAATAAGGGGAGAAATGTAATTAAAATGTGATCTAAAAGACTCAAAGTGCTATTCAGTAAGGTTTTATGGTTACGATTCTCATACCCTACAATATCTTATTTCGTGGATTCTGAAGATTTAAGGTGGTAGGGTTAGGTATTTGTCTATTGATCCTACCCAGAACGGAGGGATCTACCCAAGGACACTCCATAGTTAGAAATAAGCAGTCCTTAGGTTGATTGGGATTGAATGTGAATAAGGAGGATGCCGACTAAGATTGAGTAAACACTGGAACAATCACAACAAGGTGGTTATAATGACGTTTGTGGTATAGCTTGAAGGGGTTGAAGAATTAAAAAAGAAATGTATGATAAAGGGTGTAAAGAAAGAGCCCTCCACACAACTTAGCAGAACCGGGTCAATTCATATGTGCAGAATCTGTAGGTTGATTGTGTTTTGAGGACGAATGATGGACCAGTGATGCAATGCACAACCCTTCACAGCATTCAGGTTTCTCTCAAAAGAAAACTTGTCTCCATTTTTCACGGAGATACACTCGATACTATTAACTTTCTCACTTCCCGAGTAGTTTTAATATTGAATAGGTGGCAATTGCTCCAGACCTCCGATTACCAAAAAAAACAAATGCTATAAGCGAGTCTAGAGCCAAGAGATCATAATAAATTCATCTAGGACACATTCCATGTCAAACACTTGTTGTGAACATCTTTATGTTCACAAGCGGTTTAACAAGAGTCTAACGGCATAATCCTTGTGATTCTGCCAGAACATTTTTTTTTAGAAGTGATTACTCTTTTAGTATTCACAATGACGAATGGAAATCCTTCCAGTGTCATCATCAAGCAGCACTGCGGTAGGTGACTTGCGAGATTCTATATGAATCAAGCTTGTGTCAACTGGATATCGATAAAGGTCCAGTAAATGAATTGACGACATAATCAGAAAGATAGTAACTATCTGATTCACTCTTACTGTGTTGTCTGCTTTGAGACGTTCCGAAATGAGATCTACATGATGGAAAATCTAGTACATCTGTGTTAAGAAGACCTACGCTTTGAGCTAGAAAAACCCTGTCAAGAGATTCTCTTGAATTATCCTGATAACAGGTACATTATTTATATGATAGAACGGTCTACGGGAACCGGAGTTAATCTATCCATATCCGACGAATGACAAAGCCATATTCGTCCACCCGCTTTATTGCTAACTATTTTATTTCAGGATACATAAAGATGGAGATGGTGATGCCTCATTCTAGCTGAAGTCGGATTCATTACCACATGCTCATGCTCAAACTACGAAGAATTCTATATGATCAAGTATTCAAGATCATGAAAGCTCAAGAAATTAAATGACAAAGACTTCCGCACAAACTCTGATATACAAGATCTTCTTCAAAGATATCAAGTCTATCAAGGGAGATTGTAAAACAAGCTTTCAAGATGATGCATAGAATGAGCATGTTGGTCAAAGGACACAAGATCACAAGGCAAGCAAAGACGTCAAGACAAAAGTGTAAAAGTTTAAAGTCTCGACAGAAAAGACAAAGTCAAAAGACATGACAACGGCTGAAGATCAAAGGTCACAAAGCATGAAGGAACAAGCCTACAATGTAGACAGAGACAAAGATCACAAGAGCTTAACGACAAAAGCAATCTCATTGATCTCACGAAGGAGTGTCACAATGAACTCACTTCGGGGGAATGAGTATGAGGTCCGAGTTATGTCAGACCTTTGCAAAGACCGTCGAGTGAATCTCAAGTGCTGAGAAAGATTTCCTGAATCTATTACAATAATCTACAGCCGCATATAACTTTGCGCTCGCTCTTGCAGAGGTCATACAGAACAACTATATATCCTACGTCCCCCCACCCCACCCGCTCCTTATCACTCTGCGCCTTCAACCCCCGGCGTTAAACGGCGCTCCTTATTTGTAATCTAATCGGTCACGTGTATCGGGCGAAAGCCCAAGTAAAACCGAGCCCGGCCCGTAGAATTACTAAAGGCATGCAAGCCTATAAATACACCTCACCAAGGAAGGTGAGGTGGTTGGTTCATTTGTAACATTTTCAAGTTAATCATCCAATTCCATTTTTCTCTCTAACTTTCTCTCTCTAGATTCTCTCTCTACATTCTTCCTAATCTTCTTGTTAATCTTATTGAAGTGAAGTGATAAAGGGTAACCGACAGAACCGAATCTTCAATGTTGATGATCAAGTCTTGCTTTTCAACTCCCGATTAAAGATTTTCTCCGGAAAGCTCAAGTCCCGATGGTCCGGACCTTTCACAATCACCGAAGTTTATCCTTATGGCACTGCCAAGTTGTCTCATACCGATGGTTCTAATTTCAAAGTCAATTGCCACCGTCTTAAGCACTACTATGGAGGGGATACACCACCATTGGTTATCCCGGACCTCCAGACTTTCCCTAAGGACAACTAAATTCAGGGATCGAGTCGAGCTTGCGACTCGGTAATAAAAAACAAGCCGCTTCGTGGGAGTTCACCCCATGCTTATCCTTTCTATTTTCTTTCTATTTTCTTATCTAATGTGTTGTGTTGAGAGAGGCTTGTTCTCTTTCCGATTTCTCGTTGTTTGTTGCTTGTTTGTTATGATTTTTGCAGGATTCTCCCAACAAATTCAATGAAGCCTCTCGTGTCCGGTGTTGTTTCCCGTTCTACTCGAGCTTCTCATCCTTTGTGTGAATTTAGTTTGGGGAGATTCCATATCCTTTCATCATAATCGATTAACGTTTATCTTTGCATACTTCATAAACGGCTTAGATGTACAGTAGATACTGACTTTAACATTGGTAGGACAATGTTTCGTTTTAGTTTGGAAGGGAATCTAGCGATGGTTAATGTTGCTTGCTTATAGTTTTGTTCTCACGTACCGTCTTTCCCAAGAAAATAGCAAATTTTTAAATTTTATAGTTATCATTATAAAAAAATAAATAAAAATATATAAATAAATATGTGATAAGACAAATTGTAGGTTTTACGTTGGTAGAAATAAGAAGTTAGTAATTTTTGACCCGATCTTACGTGTAGAGTTCTAGTTTCTTCCTTAACCATAATGATGATAGTTTGTGCTAGTCCTTATGTAAGACTTTAAAACATGTAGCTTTGAAATCATTAGTAAATGAAGACTTGTGCTAATCTCAAGTAGATTTTAAATATGCCGAGTTGGATTTTATATAGGCTAAGTATTTGCAAATTTGTTTTGTAAAGAATAAGAGATGATAATGTTGTTTACGAATTAGGATGCTAAACAAAGTTTATTTGGAAAACTTAAAAGCTTATAAGAATAACTTGTGATTTTTCTTCCCCGAAGCTCTTAAAATGATTAATTATACGTGTTCTCTTTAATTTTTGCAAATTAGAGTTTTACTCTTAAAAGTCTAATCAACATATTCAGAGAAAAAGCTGTATCGATGATGAGTAAAAAAATCATTGGTAAATAAGAATTTTAGTTCGAGTTTATACTTTGGTTTTCTAAATACGAAATTTTTACTATTTGCAAATTAAAAAAAAAATGTAGTTGGTGAATAAAAAGGATGCAAGTTATAAATCCTTAAGTGTTAATAATTAATATACAAACTCTATCGCAATAAAGTACATGGGCATTTGTTGGTTCGCTCCCGATGTTGTGTGACATCGAAAGAAGGTGAAGGATGTATATTTAGGGTTGGTATCATAATAAGTACGCGAGCTCTTGTCGGAGGCGAGGCGGGAGATGTGCTCGCTTGAAGAAAAGTGATACCATATTCCTAGTCCCAATAAAGTTAAAATAGTAAATAATAAAGTTGCAAAGTTAGAAATAATAGTAAAAGTTTTATTTTCTAAAACCAAGGTATTTCTTTTTGAGCTAAGTTTGCAAAAGTCTACAAAGCTTTTTCATCGGAAGTTCATGCGTTTCGGTTAGTATTCTCCGATGGGGGTGTTCAAAAGCTTAGCACTTACCGATGTCGGTGGATCGCTAGAGAAAGGAAAGTCATTCATGGGACAAAGTGAACCAACGAATTGGTCTTAGCTAAGAATGGTTTTTGTTTGCTTGAGTTGATGGATTCTCTAAGTGATTATCATTTTAGCCAAAAGGCCCATGTGTAATAGCTTTGGTCGGATTTCAACTATTAATATGTGGATTTAATGGTTTAAATTAATTTGAAACAAACTACACCTTAATTATGATTTATGTCGGGAGAGGAATTCACAAGTTGTAATTAAAGTTAGTCTTAGCATCTTAGTTCGTATTAGCGGTGGTCTTATTTTTAAGCTTAGCATGGGAGAAGTGAAAAAATCGGGGATGTTGAAGTTATCTTTTAGACTACTTATTGTTGCTTTTTTTCTATGATCTAAAAAAGTTACCAATAAGGTAATGAAAAACAAATACATTATGTCAACACAAAAATAAATTGTAGTTAGGAAATTAAATATCAAGAAAATCATAAAAAGAGAAAAATCTTAGAAAATGAGAAGTAGGGTGTTTTATAACTTGTGATCTCTTATCATTCTCAACAAAAATCTTTGCTACTTTTCAAAGGTTTAGTTTGGGGAAGTTTCGAGATATTTGGTTATAAGGCATGTGATATTGCGTGAGGACACACAATCGTTTAGTTTGGGGAATTTTGATAAGTGTAAAATACACATATCCATTTATACTTAAAATAACCCAATTAAACCCAAAATAGACCAAAAATAGCAAAAATATGCTTGTATTTGTGTTTTGTGTGTGCAGGTATGGATAAGTCAAAAGTCTCAAGAAAACAGTCAAAAGCGAGCAAACTCGGACACGAGAATCAGAAGAGTACAAAGCCGAAGCCAGAAAAGCCCAATAACTTAGCCACTTCTCTTGTTTTGAAGCCATAAGGCCATCTTGCAAATCCCCAAAGTTATTTATAACTAAAAAATGGGAGAAAGAACACAAGGGCTGAAATTGCTATGTCCCAAAGTTCAAACGAGTTTTTACCCATTTCAGTTATAAAAAGGCGGGTAAATCCCATTCACTGTTCATCATCGTCCCAAATGTGCCCTTGGCTCAAAACAAAGGGGTTTTTAAAATTAGAGGGTACAAAGGACAATTCGGTTGACAAGGACTGACATGGCAGAGAATTACATCACCAAACCCTCCCATTGGCCAATCCCCATCAAAGAAGCTCACGTGGATTTTGAGGAAGCACAATGGAATGTGGGTTTTTGTACTAAAATACTCACAAAAGAAGCACAAACGTCACATCAAAGAATGCCATGCTGGCAATCCTCAGGTGTCCACAGCTTGATCAAACGGCCACAAATGAAGCTCAAATGATTGAAGAAATGATTGGTTGAGATTGAAAGTTTGGAGAGCAGGGCAAGAGGGCTAGAAGGATCCAAGGCAGCCTATAAATAGGCCTCATTCTCACACACACGAAAAGGGGGTCTTTATCTAGTTTTTAGTAATTTAGTCTAGCTTAAATTCGTATTTTCCTTAAATGTAATTTTCATTTTTCAAGTAATGTAATCAGCTTCTTTAATTAATGAAATTCAGTCTTTTAGTATTTTAAAATTCATTTCTAAGCTCTCATTAAAGTCTTAAGCTCTCATTAATAAGCCATTTTATTTTGTCCTCATAAGTATTATAGCTCTTATTAAGTCTTTTCAGTCTATAAGCTGAAATAGAGCTATTTGAATTCAGTTATAATCTTACTTAAACCATAAATCTCAGTTTTAAATCTTCATGGATTTATGGATTTAGAGCTTTTGGAATAGGGATCTTAACTTGGAAAGAGAATCCCCAAGATTATACCCTAGCTTATTAATAAGCTAGGGAGCTTGTAGCTGCCATTATTGGTTTCTTTTGTTTAGCTAAAGGATAAAGTAAGTTTCTCTTTTCATTTGTCTCTAATTTCAGTTTTAAATTGCTTAGTTATAGCTTTTATGTTTAATATTGCTTATTTGCTTATTCTCTTTGCTTATTAGTGTTTAAATATCTCTTCTAGTGCTTATTAGTTATATGTTCTAGTCTGTTTTTGCTTAAATAGTTGTAGATCATTAGTTATTAATTTCTGTCATAAAAATTCATAAAATCCAAACATATATTAGTTAATTAGTTAGATTTAGAATTTTACTTTTCAGTTGTTTAATCATGATTGACTAAGTTTGTTTTTTTAGCTAGCTTTTTCTGGATATTTCGTATTTGGTTCATTAGATTTCTCCTTAAAAGTTTTTCTCAAATCTTGTCTAAATCTTAAAAGGGGTGTTTGGTCTAGTGCACTCGTGGATTTACACTAGCAGTACAAACATCTGTTAGTATGTGAACCTTTACACTACCAGTACTAACCATAAGTTAGTACTGTTAGCTTAGATTTTTAGATAGGAATTCAAGTAGGATTAAGTTTAGTTATAGCTTATCTTAAAATTAGTTTTAGCTTATATTTCCTAGCTTATTTCATAGTTAAATTCTGATCTTAAAAGTCAAATTGCACCAGCAGTACTTTCACTTGAAAGTACTGCTGAACTTTTACACTAGCAGTACTAACCTCAGTTAGTACTGCTGTGTTCTTAGTTTAATTTAGAACAGTAATTTTAGGATTTAGCTTATCAAACTTTGTAGGACTTGAGTTTTAATATAGCTTAATATAGTTTAAGTCTTTAATTTTGTTTTCTAGCTTATTGTCTTAGCTTATTTAGCTGTCAAAAGTCATAAAAAACCTAAAAATTCCAAAAACAGTACTTAGAAACTTTAGAATTTTAATTTAGCTTAAAAGATTAGATTTTATAGCTTATTTAGATAGATAATAAGTAGTTTGATAAGTCTATAAAGTTTTAAAGTCTAGTGTAGCTTATTAAGGTTTTTTAGCTTATTTGGATTTTGTGTTACTTTGCTTATTTCCTGAGTTTGCTTATTTCATGATAAATTTCAGTAGAATAAAAGTAGTTTAAGCTTTAATTTCTTTTCATTTATAGAATAAGCTTATCTTAAGCTCATCAGAACTTCTTTCCTTTTTCAATTTGAACTAGTTTTGAGTTTTTTATAGCTTATTTTCTAAAACCAAGGGTTTAAAAGCCTTGCGACCACCTCCTTTCTGTACAGCTTTAAAGATAAGTCTTTTTGGATTATTTGTGAGTTTCAATCCAAAAAGTAGTTTTATTAATTGATCCCACTAGCTTCCTTTACCACTTGCTTCTTTGAGTTTTTCATTTTAAGCTCTTTAAATTCATGCTTATTAGCTTAATTTGTGATCGGGGTTGATTCTCAGTTGGTGTTAGTAGTGTACACTTTTGGAATTTAGTTTTTACTAAGTTGTCTCCGTTAGTTGTTAGTTTCTCCGTTAGTCTTTGATCTTTGCACCATTATTCCATTACTTAAGTTGTTAGTATTAAGCTTATTAGTTTTATTTAGTTATTAGTTTATATTTTAATATTAGTTTAATTAAACTTTTATAAAAAGATAAAAATTAGGGCTTTTATTTTTAATAATTTTCGGCACTTTTTCTTTATTTAGCAAAATTTTAGTTTACATTTTTAGGGTTAAATTTTAGTCCATTTGTTTAATAGTTGCATTTCAATATTTGTTTAATTGTTCATTTTAATTTTATTTTCATATCTTTTCAAATCAAATATCTTTGCTTCATTCAAATCAGGATCCGAACTAAAACGTGGTTTCAATTTCACTAGTCGTTGGGGAAACGACCCGGGTGATCATACTTACCCGGTTTAAACATACGTATATTATATATATTATATTATTTTTGTAAGTTTTAACTTTTTACCTTAGTTAAAGGTGAATAGTTCGAATTTACCTAAGTAGTATTTTTATTATATTTTATAGGTACGTAAAACTACAATCACTTTTTGTTTTGTTTTTCTTTGTAAAGCTTAGGAAAAGTGTCTAGTATTTTTAGAAATTTTCTCAAAATTTTAGGATTAAGTTTAGTATTTTTAATTTAATTTTTAGTATTATATTGATTAAAAAATAGTTTTAAATAGTTTACAAATTTTTAAAAATAATTTCCGTGTTTTAAAAAATAGTTTAATACATTTTAGTTTAGAAATTTACATTTTGAGTATTTAGAATTTTGATTTGTCATTTTTAGTTAATTAGTTAGTTTATTTTAGTTATTAATTAGTTTTTAATAGATTTAAATGTCGTTAGGTTTTTAAATTGCTTTAAATTTTTAGTTTAGCGTGCCTTTATGTGCTTTCCCTTTGCGTTTTTAGATTTAGAATCCAAATCCAAAATATTGAATATTCAAGCACGCGATCATGAACCGAAACAATATTTTCAATTCACGCTTCGTTGGGAAAACGACTCGGGAACGATTTGATCTTTATCCTTTCCTAAGGGTAATTTTCTAATCAATATTTTCCACCAATATATTTTATTAGTGATTAGCCTATTACTCTTTCACAAGAGTGATTTGTCAAATTGCTTTTACTATATATATTTATATACTATAATTGAGACGAATCAAAATTTTTGGCGCCGTTGCCGGGAAAGTGTGAAACGATTATCGTGTTGAAGTTTGAAGATTAGTTCATTGAAGATCCTTCCCTGTGAAGTTATCGTTTTTTGTGAATATATTTTTCATTTTCTTTTATATAAAACTATAAAATACAAAAATATTTTATTTTCTCGATTTATTTTTAGATTTATTTTCTATTATAAAAATTTAAAAATTAAAAAACCACAAATACTTTTCCTAAAGTATTTAAAATACCAAAAAAAATTAAAAAACAACAAAAGAATCCATTTTGTCAATTGTTAAATCGGCTCATCTTTAGATTAACAAACTATAAGAGAGGTATAAGGAGGGTTGATCCTACGAACTTCGACCCGAAAGGAGAAGGTTTTTAAAACGCTTCGCGCTTACCCGCTCCTCCGCTTCTTTGTGCGTTTTCTAAAGAGCTACCGTGCACTTTTGACTATCGGTTAAAAAAATATTTTTCTCTTATTTTTATTTAGTGCATGCACACTCGCTCTTCATCGAATTTAATTGTTGAATCTTTCACGATTCCGAAGCGACGTAATCGTAGACGTTCCAAGCAAATAATCAAACCCGAGCTTCGAACTATTGTAGAGACTCCCGTTGCTACTATGGCGGATACACGTACTATGTCGGAGTTACTCCAAGCACCCACCGAGGGTTACGAAGATGCTATTGTTATTCCCCCAATACTTGCCGAGAATTTTGAGTTAAAAGTCGAGTTACGTTCGCTAGTAACTTCGAGTTAATTTCATGGTTTCGAAAGGGACGGTCCCTATTCTCATATTCGTTGGTTTAACAAGATCACTTCTATGCTTAAGTATAAGAATGTTCCACATGAAGCTATCAAGTTGATGCTTTTCCCATTTTCTCTTGAGGGGGCAGCCCGGATTTGGCTAGAAAAAGAACCCCCTCGTTCTATCCTTACATGGAAGATCTCGTTTCTAAGTTTGTGAATTATTTCTTTCCTTCTTCGAAGACTACGAATCTCAAGAATGACATCACGAATTTTCAGCAGAAGTTTGATGAAACATTTAGTGAGGCATGAGATCGTTTCAAAGATCTCCTTCGTAAATGCCCACATCACGGTTTTTCAGAATTGCATCAAATCGACATGTTTTACAATGCATTGACACAATCCGATCAAGATTCGCTAAATGCAGCCGCCGGTGGTAATCTTTTGAACCGTACTCCTCGAGATGCTTTGACGATTATTGAGAATAAGTCGAAAGTACGTACTTCACGAAACAAACCGATTGTTTTAAAAGTGAGTACTACTACTTCTTCTTCATCTCCTTCTTCGGATGTAACCGCTCTCACCGAGATCGTTAAGGAATTATTACTTATGAACAAAGCTACTCAACAAGCTTTCGTGAAAGCCATAGAAGAGATTTGTGTTACTTGTGGTGGACCGCATCCGTACTATGAGTGTCTTGCTACCGATGGCAACACTTTTAATGCTTCAGCAGCCACAGGGACCTACAATCAAGGAGGTCCTGGATACCGTCCTCAAGGAGACCCGAATTATCGTGCTAAAAATAAATCATGCACATTTAGTAAGCTAATATTGATGTAATTGCGGTTTTAAACCCAACAAATCCCCGAAGCGCCGCCCTGACCGAGTCAAAGCCCTACAAACTTTCCAATGTAAGTGTATATGGTATATAAACCCTTTTCCACCATGAGCAAAATTTAGGTCATAAAAAGTGTCGATTACTAAGATCTTAGTTATTAAGTCTTTATTTTGTTAGAATAAAGTAGTTTTATAATAATGTATATTATGCTAAAAGTAAGAAATAGCAATAATTGCCAAATAAAAGGGACTAAGAAGTTAAAACACTAGAAAAATAAAGGAGGGGAAAGCCTCCTTCCTTCTCCATATAATACCCCTTCTACATCATCATTAGAAGGTGACCTTGTAATAAAAACTTTTCTTTTTTTTCCTTCCATTTAAATAACATTTTAAATTTGAATACTTGTTCATCCTCTACTATTCTCTCCAAGCTTCATAGGTTGATTAATATGAGTCAAGATAAACAAGACCTATCTAGTGGTATCAATACGCCATTAGAGAAGTAGAGTGTTTGATTTGTGAAGTTTTTTTACACGTCCGAGCACCTCAAATGAACATTCGGGTAATTCGGTTTGAGATTTTTTGAGCTCGATTTGTTTTGGCAGTTTATTTTCGAGTATTTGGAACGTGATCGGAGTGTTTACTACTGATTCGGTGACGTATTCTCGGAAGTGTTCAGCATTCTCGAAAGTGTTTTAGTATTCTCGTAGGGGTTTAGTATTCTCGTAAGTGGTTTTACTATTAGTTTACTACTCTCGATGAAAAGTGTTGTAATTAGATATATACGCATTTTTGGTCTTCAAAGTCGAAAACATATATGATAGTTATGATAAAACTCGGTGTCATATTTAGTTTTATACATTTTTACTCATTTTTAGTTTTATCAAAAAGTGTGAATAAGGATTTACTAGTTTTACTCGTGAAATAATCTTACAAGTGTTTAAAACATTACAAATCACGGTTTTTATCGAGAATAGGATTTTGAAAACAAATTCCGTCAATTTCTAAATTCGTAATTCAATTCGGTTCAATCAATTGACGTTATATTGTTTGGTTATTCAAGTCATTATAAAATTTGGTTTTATCGAGTTTGTGGTGATTGATAATTCTTAATCAACGAATTTTTCAAAACTCAGTTCTATCGAGTTTGATATAATCGATTTCTGGTTCATAGCATTTCCGAGTTTAATAGGTTTTAAGAGTGCCGAGTTTGTTAGTATTATTTGTCCGAGTTTTAGTTCTTTCCGAGAAGTGTACCGAGTTTCAGACTACTTGTTATCCGAGAATAGTGTAGTCTGAATTTTATAATTGCTACCAACGGAGTTTGGAACTTCTCACAAATATCACATCATTTTTCCTCTACAAAGGATCCAATCTTTGAAATCATAACGAAAGACAACTTTCTAATTACTTATTATATGTAATTAACCATTTTAATCCAAAATAATATCAAAATGACATTTTATACCCCCCAACTTATTTTATACAGAATATATTAAATATAATAACATGTCTAAAATAGACCCCATAGTTTCAAAAATTACAAAACAAGTCCTTATACTTTAAATATCAATTCGGCAAATCAATTAAATCCACAAAACCCTAATTTGATTTTTCCCAATCACAACCACAATTATTACCCAATCATTAGCATTTATTGCACCTGGAAAAATTATTAAAACCCTAACCCTAATTCATTTTATCACTTTTCTTTCCTTTTCTTCTTTATTCGAAAATCGGCAAACAAAGGAAAATCCTAAACAATTATTTCGAATCTTTCTTAAATTTTTCCAACAATTTATCTGAGTTATATATGATATGAACAACCCTATAAAAATATAAAATCAAATGTACAAATAGTTTTTAAGCCGATTTCATAATTAACTAAAAATTAGGGTTTCTAATATGTTTTAATTATTTCGAGCAATATAAAATGCATGAACATTTTTCCCAGGTATATTATGGATTATAATGATGATAAATGAGATACAAAAATACCTTTGATGATCCTTGGTGATTTTTCGAATTATTGACACACGAATTGGTTTTTCGAACCAAATAAATTTCCACGATCGAACCAAGCCTTAAACAATCTTTCCAATATTTTTCCCACCTTCCTTGTCCTTCAAAACACCTTAGAAAAATGGTCCTTTCCCTGGAGAAAATCTTGATGCCGCCACTTTGGTTTTTAGGGTTTTCGGTTTAAATTGTTTTAGAGTTTTAACAAATAAAAATGCATAAAGAAATTAAATAAATATTTTGGCCGAATTTTTGGGCTTTCAAAATAGGCTAAATCTGATTTTAAATCTTGCAAAATTTATTTTATAATTATCCTAATTTATATTGATTTAATTTGTAAAGTATACATAAATAAATATTAATATTTTCGGCTAATATATATATACATAAATATTATTTATTTTTCTTGTATAATATAAGGTATTTTAATCTTACAAAAATTTCATAATTGTCATATGTTGTATTTTTATAATTTCTAGAAATAAAATGAACTTTATTCATGCTTTTATGTATTTTTCTTGCATTAGGGGTATTTTGGTAATTTTACACTTGTTGAGATTTTTAGGTTTTACAGACGTTATGCTAGGAATTATCCAAAGCCAAGAGTTCCGGACTCGAAATACTTCATGGAACAAATGTTGCTGGCAAAACAGGATGAAGCTGGAGTAATTCTTACCAATGAGCAGAATGATTTTCTCTTTGCTGATGCTTCAAGGATGGAAGAAATTGAAGAACTCAGTGCAAACATATACTTAATGGCCAGAATTCAACCAGCTGATAACACTTCTGATGTTGGGCCAAGCTATGATTCTGCATTTATAAGTGAGGTACAATCTTCATCCAACACTGAAAATGAAGAACAAATGTATCAAACTCATACTAAAATTATTAACAGTACTATTGGTGATAATAACATTAATAGCGATATTATATTTGATTCACCTAATGGGAATGTTAATAGTGGCAGTATTGAAAAAGATACACATGTTCCTGATCTATGTGCGTTAGAGCAATTAGCTAAAAATGCATATCATGAAGCTGAAAAACAACAAATATTTGCTCAAAAAGTTTAAAAACAAAACATGACTTTGACTAGTCAGCTTGAGTTGTATAAGGAAAGGGTTTGGGTTTTGGAAAACATTAACGGGGATAATAATTATCTTAACGAATTTCTTGAGGCCGATAAACGAGCAAAACATTTTAGTCAACAAGCCCAATCTCAATTTGTCCGTGATCGAGATATCATTCGAGATCTAGAAAAACAACAAGATAAATTAGATTTAGATGTCAAAGATTACAAACGGCAAAATGAGGAACTTCAAAAGACTCATTCAATTTTAAAAAGACAAATGAGTGAAAATGAGGATAAATATCATGACACTGTTCTAGATCTTGAGGCCAAACTGAAAAAGAATGTTGATCTAATTTTGAAACTTGGCAATTCCTTACAAGGAATGTTTATGCTTGGACCAAAGCCATTGTCTGTGTATGATCAGCAATTAAAACATGGTTTGGGGTACCCGAATCCTTATACACTCAAGCAAGCAATTTCTCAATGTCCAAAGTTATATCTTGCCTCTAGTTTAGGTAATTCAGAGATTTCTTTGAATGTTAGAGATACTGAGGACACTCTTGATGATGCTTCCAAAAGTCAACAAAAAGTGTACGAAAAAATGAATGATCCAATTGCTGTTGCAAATAAACAGAATTGTTGGACAATTGATTATGCACAAATAAATGCTCTCTATAAAGACTTTGTTCCTCAAAAAGAACTTTCTGCTGAGCAAAAATATTTTCCATCTTCTTTTATTCCTTCTGACAAGAATTCAAATGCAACTCCTTCTATCCCGGCATCAATGCCGAGTGAGTCACCTTTGATCATTGAATTAGATAAAATAAAAAATTGTTTTCAAAGGTTGTCTGAATTAATTCAAAAGAACTGTAAAAGAGCAAGCATTTTTTATACGTCACCTAAAGAAATACAACTCAATGATTTTTGTCAAGATCAACTCAAACCAATGGTAAACGAGTTGTAGTTCTATTTTGAATTCTTTAAGACACTATTTCAGAGGGATATAAAAGAGATGAAAGATGTTTTTGAGTCTACAGAAAGTGAACTTTGTGAACTAGAGAAGCAAAATGATTTTTTGAAATATCAACTTTTGGAAGTATCTCTCAAGCATGAAGTTGAATTAAGTGTGTTGCTAAATCATGAAAGTGTAGACAATTCACTCCATGCTGAAATTGAACAACTTAAAAAGAAATCCATCGAGATTCAAGAGGGTTTGCAAGCATGAATAAAAATTCTTGAAAAAGATGTTCAAAGGTGTGAAAAGCAAAGTGTTGATTTTGAATTAAAGTTACAACATGAAAAATAAAAACATGAATGGGATTCAAGTTTTAAGAATAAAAACATAAATCCTCTTGATTATTCTTAGATTTCAAAAATGGAAAAACTTGAAGATGAGAACGTGTCTTTAGATTTTACGGTGCAATCTTTGATAAAAGAACGTGACAATGTCAAATTAGAATATCAAAAGCTTTTTAATTCAATCAAAAAGACACGGTCTCAAACTCAAATGGAAATGGGTGAATTAATTGCTCGTGTCTTTGAGAAAACATATGCATATGGTGCTATTCGTGCTGAGAATCAGAATCTTTTGTTTACCATATCTGATACCATATCAGAATTAAAAAACTAGACTGGCAATGTTGAAAAAAGGTAAGTCTGTAACTTTACTAAGTTGCCAAGACAAATGTTCTCATATATTCTTTTGTGTCAACATTAAACAAACACGTTATTCAAAAGAAAATGGATGTTCAAAATCAAAAGAAAACCATGTCGTGTCAAAACCAGTCACCTTACAGACTTCACCTGCCAAACAAAGAGGGGTAAATTCAAACAAAAATGTCATCGCACCTGGAATGTACAAAGTTATCACAACACATGAATCACAAACAAATGAGGCTAAGCATGATTTATCTTCTACAAGAATGAATGTTGCATCTAGTGTTAGAAGACCAATGAATAGAGATTCACGTGTCAAGAATAGTGTCTTAGCTAACTTTAAGAAGCCAACAAAGAAAGTAGCATTTTACGTTAGAAAAAAAATAAGCAAACATATATTACATCTGATGTGTATATCATACAAAAAGAATGTAATTGAGTTGATGTTGCAAAGCTTCAAGGCGAAAATTTGTTTTGTGTTTCTTGTATGCAAATGTGCTATTCCATGTCATGTTAACTGTTTTCAAATCATAAATTGAATGTGCATTTGGAATTTCATGAACATTGGCACTAAATTAGAAACACCAAATCTTATTGTTACTACTTTATTTCGTTCACAAGGACTATGTTTTCTAAGAGTCGACTCTATCTAAGTCTTTAGATATACTTATGTTGTCCCAAACCTAAGATTGATGTCGGAAGTGCCTCGAAAGCTATACGATAAGGTTTCTTAGTACAAATGAAAAGAAATATATGAGATAAACTTTATGTATTAAATGAAGCACAAGATGTCGAACTTAGTTCGAATTTGGCAAAAATGGTTTGAATCAAAACCAAATGTTGTTTGGTCTCCTGTTAACACAAAACTGAATGGTCAGAATAGTCGTTCATCTAACAAACAATCAGTCTCTGTTAAGAAATAGGTAGTCAAATTGCCTACTTGTCCATGGTGGTGTTTGCTTCTTGTGTACAGGTTAGTAATAGTCTTTCTGTGGTTTGTTGATAGTGGTAGTTTTAATGTCATATAACGGGTGATCGATCATTGCTAAAATTTTCATTGAAAATTTCCATGCGGCACCATTCGCTTGGGAAATGATAATTTTTCGGCAATCACAGCTATGGTGGATTATATACAGGGCAATATCTTATTTTTCATGTATTATTTGTAGGAAAGGTCTTGGACCATAATCTCTTTAGCGATTGGACAAATTTTGTGATGGCGATTTTGAAGTGGCTTTTCGTTCTAAGACATGTTAACCGACTGGATGCATTAGTGCGTAATATGGGAAGGAGATATTTGCTTTACAGGCGGCGAGAATCAAATTTATATACTATCTCCATTTATGACATGGCTGCTTCTTTACCCGTTTGTCTAATGTCTAAGGCAACTTCGACAAAGTCATGGTTATGGCACCGCAGACTCTCACATCTTAATTTTGGCATAATAAACGATCTTACCAGACTTGACTTGGTTGATGGTCTTCCAAAGTTTAAATATGGAAAAGATCACCTTTGTTCTGCTTGTGAAAGAGGAAAAAGCAAGAAAGCTTCTCATCCACTCAAATTAGTTTCAAGTGATCACTCTAAATTGGAATTACTTCATATGGATTTATGCGGTCTAATGCGGGTATCTTCGATCAATGGAAAGAAGTATATTCTTATGATCGTAGATGATTATTCTATATATACATGGGTTTACTTTCTTCATTCGAAAGATGAAACTCCATAGATTATAAAGAAATTCATTGCTCAAGCTCAATTGAATTATAAAGCCAAAGTTTGCAAGATTCGTACAGATAATGGTACTGAATTCAAAAATGCAACTCTTAAAGCTCATTATGAAATGTTAGGTATCATGCAACAATTTTCAACTGCTCGAATGCCTCAGCAAAATGGAGTAGTTGAAATACGTAATCGAACTCTTATTGAAGCTGCTCGTACGATGCTTATCTTTTCTCGATTACCTGAATTTCTTTGGGCTGAAGCAGTGGCTACCGCTTGTTTTACTTAAAATCGGTCAATCGTTCATACACGACATAACAAAACACCTTATGAGCTATTTCGTGGCAGAAAGCCGAATGTTGAATATTTTCACGTGTTTGGTTCATTATGTTATCCAACAAATGACCAAGATGATCTTGGAAAAATGAAACCAAAAGCAGACATTGGGGTCTTTATTGGTTATTCAGAAACATCAAGAGGGTTTCGAATCTATAACCGACATACTAAAAAGATTATGGAAACCATACATGTCAAGTTTGACGAGCTCACAGAAATGGCTTCTGAGCACGATTGTTTAGAACCCGAGCTTCAACGATTTATAAATCATAATTGATCAGCAGAAACAATAAATACTCCATCTAAAGAAGATTTGGATAATTTATTCGATCCAATGTATGAAGAAGATTTTGAGAAGAAGTTTTTTGATACACCCATCAATTCTGCTGCACAACCGACTCAAATTCATGAAGACTCACCTTCTCCATCTTCAATTATTGTTGACGAACATAAGGCTTATCCTATTGTAACTACATCTGGTTGAACAACTCTCAATCTTCTTGTAACTATGGCTGATGAATTCAATCAAGAAGATTCTGCTGATTTTGATGGCAATTACACAGTTTTTCCATATAATCCTCTAAGTCATGAGAAAGTAAGTCATCAAAACAACGGCTCCTAGAACATTAAATGTGCCAGAATTTCACCAAGTACAACCCTATCTATTGGACAAAAGATTCATCTCTTGACCAAGTTATTAGTGACCATCTAACCTGTCATTGACTCGCCAATGGCTACACACAGATTATGAGGGCCATGATGTATGCATTAACGTCATCAATATTGAACCAAGAATATCAAGAAGCTATGGGCAGATTCATAGTTAGATTGAGGTCCATTGCAAGAGACGTTAAATCCAATTGAGTGACTTTAAGTTGGGAATCGTTCCATGACGAAGGAAATTCATAATTTGCCTCTCAAATGGCTCTAGAAGAATATGTGTGATGCTGAAAATATTTTGGTTCGAAACATAACTTTGTCTTGTTTTTACCCCCCCCCCCCCCCCCCCCATATGGCAAAAGGTTATAGGCAGGAAGAAGCATTGTTTTGAAGAGTTCATTTGCTCCTGTGGCTCGTCTTGAGGCCGTTTGGATTGTATATTGATTATACTGCTCATAAGAAGATCACTTATCTTTTCAAGATGGATGTTAAAAGGGCTTTCTCAAATGGTCGTTTGAAAAAGACAGTTTATGTACAGCCAAACGTGAAGGGTTATTGATCCAGAATTCCCAGATCACGTCTACAGGTTGAAAAAAGCTCTATACGGTCTTAAGCAAGCACCTCGTGCATGGTATGACAAATTGTCTTCTTTTCTAATTGAACACGGTTTCACTAAAGGTATTATTGACCCGACTTTATTCACATGACGTCACGGGGGAGACATATTACTTGTTCAAGTTTATGTTGATGACATTATTTTTGGATCAAAATCACAGAATTTTCAAAAATGTTTTTGAAAACAATGAAATAATTTGAAATGTCAATGATGGGTGAACTAAAGTTCTTTCTTGGACTTCAAGTTCATCAATCTCCCCTTGGCATATTTATAAGTCAGTCATAATACGCGATTGAATTGTTAAAGATACATGGTCTGGATGAGTGTGTCTCAATGAGTACACCTATGGCAACTGATAGGCTGGATGCTGATTTACAAGGCACTCCTACTGATCAAACAACTTATCATCGCATGATAGGAGGGCTTATGTATCTAACAGGCAGTCGTCCAGACATTGCTTTTGCTACTTTTGTATGTGCTCGTTATCAAGAACGTCCTACGGTCAAACCACCGCAAAGGTAGGTTATAAACGGATCTTTTCGGTACCTAAGGACAATCCTATAAACTTAGGACTCCTATGGTATCTGATGGTTCTAGGATTTAAATTATTGCATATTCAGACTGCGGACTTGAGGATGTTATAAGATGATTGTAAAAGCACATCAGGAGGATTGCAATTTCTAGGTGGAAAGCTCGTAAGTTAGAGTACGAAGAAACAAGATTGTACTGCAATGTCTACTGCTGAGGCTGAATATATTTCCTTGTTCGCATGCTGTGCGCAAGTCATTTGGATGCGTACACAACTACTAGACTATGGATACAAATACAACCGGATTCTGATGTATTATGATTCCAAGAGTGCCATTGCTATCTCATGCAACCCAGTCCAGCATTCTAAGACAAAACACATAGACATCCGGTATCATTTTATTAAGGAACATGTTGAGAAGGGTACTGTGGAACTTTACTTTGTCAGGACAGAATACCAACTTGCGGATCTATTTACTAAAGCTCTTCCAAAAGAACGCTTTGAGTATCTAGTTCATCGCATTGATATGAGATGTATGACTCCAACACAGTTGGAAAGCCTGACAAAGTCATCTTCTTGAAAAGATCATACATCAAAAACATGTAAATACATTTTTCAAAAACAAAAGAAAAAATTGAAAAACACAAAAATTCAAAAAGATTTTTCATATTAAAAAAAACACATAATTTAAAGATCACATGATTAGATTCATGATTCCAAATTTTTATAAAAAGCTTTCAATTGAAAATACGGAATCATAATCTAAGGGGGAGTAATTGAAATTTTTTCATTCATATACATCATTTCGAAAATAAAATAAAAACAATGATCTCTCAAATAAACTGAATTTGAAAAATGCTATATTTTTAAGGGGGAGTTTTAATTTTAAACACAAACATCTTCATTTTTGGACTACGTGCTTAGTATGATTTCATTCCAAGGGGGAGTTTTTGATAGCATTGGTCAATTTTTGAAAAGTCATCATTATTCAAGGGGGAGTTTTTGAAAATTTTTAAATCAAAATTCAGAAAATAAATGAGTCAAATCGAAAATGAAAACTACAGGGGCTAAAAGTGTCAATTCTCAAAAATTGATATTCGGTCACTATAAAAAGAAGAAATGTTTTTCATTTTAACTTTTCTTTCACCGAGTCTTTTATCGAGTTTGAGAGGAAAATTCGAGAACAATTTGGTTGAGGCTTATTACAGCGATCACTACTCCTTTTTTTTTATCTCAAACATAAGTTGTTAAGTGTTTTTAATCAGATCTAACTTGTTTTGAATTATCAAGTTTAAACTCGGTAACATTCATACATTACCGAGTTTGTGAACTTATTGAATTTTTTTGATTAAAAGCTATGCTCAAAGACGATAACAATGGATGATTGTATAACAATCTGCAATTTTCATGAATGTAAATATCCATCTATTAAGTTAGATACAATGTACTATCTATCTATTATATATGAACCACCTTTTTCAGGGAAATTTTTCGCTTTATTACATTATTTACCTTACCAATATCTCAATATGCAACGCAACTTGCATAACTAAAGTTAACAAGCTCACGCAACCTACCTATGGCAATCCTATCTACATATATGTCAAGAAAACATCATAACATGTCAAGTCAATATCTTAATATCATTTTTACAAAGTACATTACTTATATAATGTACCATTTGCAACGTTATATCAAGGAAAGGCTTTTTAAACCTGTTATTCTTTCCCGAAACCCCCCCCCAACTATTTTCCATGTCAAGTTAATATCTAAAATGAATGCACAAGCTACTAAAGTACAAGTACAAGTAATATAACATCTTCTTTGAATATACTTTCCCTTCAAAATAAGGTACAAGTCCTTTAAAGTACAATCATGTATTTCTTCACAAGTGCACAAGATGGCGATCCATCACAAGATGATGTAAGATTATGATTGGGCGATGATCTCAAGAAAGCTCAAGATCACAGTCAAAGACAAGCGTAAGATGAATCAAAAGATTACTATCCCAAATGTACAAGATATCAAATGTCTACGAGCTAAAGACTGAAGTGATTAAGTTTGGTATTTTCAGGGGTGACCTCCCTTAGGGGGAGATTGTTAGATATTAGAAAAAGACTCGGTCACCCCGTGTATTTTACTGTTTATTATAGCTCGTAGTTTAATAGTTAATAGTACGTTTTTCGGTATTAAGTCGGGTACGAATACCCGGTATATTGTAAGTACTATATAAGCCTCTTCCAACTTTGGAAGAGGCAAGCTAGTCATTTACTCTTTTCATAGAAAACACATTTTCTCTCTCTAGATATTCTCTCTCATGTGTTTCTCTCTCTAGAAACTAGCCAAATCCAAGAATCGACCCCGTGTTATGATATAGGATATACCACAATTGGTATCAGAGCTAATGGGATGATTAGATCGTGTGTATGTGCGATTTCTTGCTTGATTTAGATCGAAAAGTGTACCTTTGAAGGCACCTAGCTCATTTTTTTAAGTTCTCCGAATTTTGTTGTTTGTATTGATAAAGTTTGGGTGTTTCTAGTAGCTATTACCTTATGGTACTGTGTTGTGCAAAAGAAATCAAGCAAAATCGTTCAAAAGGGTGATTTATAAGTGATTTTGTGTGATAAAAGTCGTTGTTCTTCGTGGAGAGTTGCCAGAATTTCTTCACGGCGGTTTGCTGAAATCGTGCATGTGCAATGTCCACACCAGAAAGCAAAATTCTGGACGAATATTCATCAGTTTCTTCATTTACGTTCAGCAATTGCAGTTCTTTATCGTTCCATGGTTTTATTATGCACAGTTCTGTTCATTACTTTGATGGAAGAACAGATCTAAGTATCGGCTCGGTTTATGCTGGAAGAAGAAGAACTCACTCTTACACTGGATGACTTCAGACAAATCTTTCATCTTCCACAAGCAACTGCCAACAATCATAATGCATTCGTGCCACCACCATCATTTTTTGACATGGTTCCATTCTACAAGCAAGTATTAGGATTTACAATGGAGTTAAAGACACAATCGAATTTCAAGACTACTGGTCTTCTGCAGCCATGGCAAATGTTATGCAAATATTCTCAATGTTAACACACGTGTTCACTGGTGGGACAAACGCCGTTGACAGATAATGAAAATGTTGTATTGATTTGTCAACAACATTCATGTGGATTATGCGGAGTTACTTTGGGAAGGACTTTACTATTCGTTTCATCATCCAACATCTTCGATTCGGAGCAAAGATTTTGCAAAGATCATTGTCTATCACTACATGACTATCTTTCTGACATCTCATGACGTGCTCGAGACATGTTTAATAATTTGTCTGATGTGGATATTATGAAAGAATATTTTTAATAGGAAGAAACAAAAAAACAATGTTTGGAATGAAAAATACCAGATTGGATGATCACTGATGAAATGAAGCAAACGGAGCATTATCGGATGTATACAGAGGTGTTTGGGATAGATGTTCCTCTGACTCAGTCAAAGCCGACTGAGTCTACCCACGGAACGCATAGGACAACTAGCGCCCCTAGGCACTAACCTGATAAGGATGTCGCAAGAGTCAAGTGCTCAAGTTGATCAACTGTGATTGTCTTCGTCTTCTGAAAGGAGATCTACACGTCTTACACCACCAGCTCCAGTGCTAACTGTCGACAA
Source organism: Tanacetum coccineum (assembly GCA_026074375.1). NCBI lineage: Eukaryota > Viridiplantae > Streptophyta > Magnoliopsida > Asterales > Asteraceae > Tanacetum > Tanacetum coccineum. Next base: position 50,527 of record BQNB010012984.1, on the reverse strand, counting down.
AGCAGATGAGATGATTTTACAAGATACATTACAAGTTAGTCTTGCTGAGCATAAAAGTCATGAGGAGCAGGAAGCAAGAGAGAATGTGGCACTGGTTGATGAGCACTTGACATCTAAAGAAATTGAAAAGATGGTGAAGGAATAAGAGAATATTGTTGATGATAGTTCAATCCCTAGGAATGATGAATCAAATATTCCCGGCACTAGGATAGAGCCCCGGAGTGATAAGGAAAGTCCGGAGGTGGAGATTGCTAAAGAAAAGGAGGTGGAGATTACTCAGGAAACGGAGGTGGAGATTACTCAGGAGACTCCAGCGGTGGATATTACTAATGTTATTATACCAGTGAATGTAACTGATGAAGATGAAGAAATAACTGATGAGGTGTATGAATTAAAGAGAAGGGAGAAAGGGAAGAATGTAGAGGAGTCTAGGAATTCACCAATCCTACACCAATTAGATCTCCTAGGATTCATACTAATCTCAATTTCGGATACTAAAGAAAAACTCCGGAATCTGACGGATACTCCTCATACTACATCATCATCAAGTTCACCTCACAAAAAGTTAACTAAAACGAATCGCCTTCTATCATTGTTCAAGACAAAACCTACTCGCTTCAAACGCTACAAGAGCTTCTTTCACGAGTTACAAGGACGTTATGGTTACTTGTTTGACATTGTACGGGCGAGGTTCATGCCAAGAAAGTCATTTGATACACTTGCTGATAATCTTCATGATGTAATGGTTGAGACATTACCCACTATCGTAGACAAACACGTTAAGAAGCAAGTTATGCAGCAAGTTCCTGAACAAGTTCGAAATCAAGTTCCAGTGTATGTTGCGGAAGGGTTGATTCTGGAGAGGCAAAAGGCTAAAGAAGAGACGGAAAGATTGATTGCTAAAGCGATTTTGCAGTTTAGGATTAGTTTTAGGATTGATTTTAGGGATTAGGATTAAGGTTTAGGGCTTAGTTTTAGGTTTAGGGTTTAGTTTTTAGTTGAAAGTAAAATTAGGGTTTAGGGTTTTAGATTAGGGTTTAGGATGAATTAGGGTTTAGGTTTAAGGTTTAAAAGTCATGCATTAAGTGCTTGTACCTTGTACTAAAATGGTGGTAAAGTTTAAATATGATTTAGGAGCTTAAATGACCTAATTAGGTTTTTAGGCATTATTGACTTAAACAATGAGTTTAAATGAGTTGTACATTGACTTAGAGGGATAATATGATTCAAATATGGTGCATTGTACACTTGTACATTTTCTTTAAAGGCTTGTATATTCATTTTATATGTATACGTTACATATAATTAGGGTTTTGATGTAAATGTTTACGCTTAATGCTTGTTTTGGTATAACGGTTTGAAAAGTACGTTAAACGGATAATGTACTTGGTAAAAATGATATTAGGATATAGACTTGACATATTAGGATGTTTACATGATATAAACATAGATATAGATGGCATTGATATAGGTTGCGTGAGCTCGTTTACTTTAGAGATGCAAGTTACGTTGCATTATGAGATAAAGCAAAAAATTTCCCTGTAAGAAGGTGATATATTTATAATTGATGGATATTACAGTGCATCTAATTTAATAGATGGATATTACAGTGCATTTAATTTAATAGATGGATATTTATATTGATGAAAATTATGGGTTGTTATAATATCCGATGAACCATACAAGTTAACAAGTCCCGGATAGGAGTTAACAAGGTAATTGTGCCTTTGGATTGGGCCTTGAGTGGGTATTGGGACTAATGGGCCAAGACTTTGAAATTCTGGCCCAAATTGCTACCCACTTGACACCAAACCGCTGCAAGGTGAGATAATCAAACCGCTATGAAGAGGAATGATCAAACTGCTATGTAGAGGAATGATCAAACCGCTATGTAGTGGAATGATCAAACCGCTATGACCAAATAGCTACGGATTTTATATTCGTTTTAATCAAACCGCTATGACCAAACAGCTAGGGATTTTAAATTCATTTTAATCAAACCTCTATGACCAAACCGCTATCCATATTTTATTCGATTAAATCAAACCGCCATGACCAAACCGCTATCATTATTTTAATAAATATATCAAACCGCTACCAGTTAAGAAAAATTTGAAATAGCGGTTTGGATTATTTTAATAATAAAAATAATCTTCATCAAACTGCTACCTCATAGCGGTTTGCCTGTTCATAATAAAATATTCCATAATATCAAATCGCTATCAGGTAAATGAGTCAAACCGCTATCAAGCAAAACAGATCAAACCGCTATCAAGCAAAAATAGATCAAACCGCTATCAAGCAAAACAGATCAAACCGCTATCAAGAATATCTACCAAATTGCTCTCTAGGGAACATGCAAACAGCTATCTGGAAACATAGTAAACCGCTACCAGCAACATAAAATGTAAACGCATTCGACTACTATTTTAAGCACTACAAGACATGTATTCCTATCATGCACTACGTTCCTAAGCATAAGAAGCATGAGACAATCACGAGACAACAACAAACAACATTTGTTGACTTTCAAAAGTCAAACCCTACACGAATATCATTAGATCGGTCTAATATTTTGAGAGAAGATCTTAACAGAGCAACAAACTATCATTAATAAGACCTAAATAACAAATCCCAACAGAAAAACCAACATCATAAACACACATACTTATTTCGATCAAAAACGCATACAAAATTATTCAAATCACACAAATGTAATTGATCTACGTTAAAGCAATCATGATCGAGTAATAAGCATCCAAATCCGCACCTATCCCACTACCCAATTGCACAAACTAAACAACATTTATAATTTTCAAAATCCTAGGCCTATTTTCTAGAGATTCTACTCATTTTAGTGTATTGTAATTCGATTCCATTAAGTCACAGATAGATCTAAGGGTATTAAACAATATTTGAATGGTACCTTAAAACGAGAAACACGGGAAATCATGGAACGGGTGGTGGCGATTCATTGTGGCGGTTTGTGGGAGTGTGAGTGTGTGTTTTTATGTTTGACTAAGAAATGAAAGTTTGACCAAATTATCAAACCGCCACCTATTTATACATGGGGTTTTGGAATTGGCAGTTTTGGTCCCTTAGGTTTCTAACACTTTTAACTTTCGGTTTAATGGTTTTCTAAGGTACATAAGTTTTAAGGTTGACACATTCAGTCCTTGTTGTTTAATAGAGCTAGAAAACGAGTAGCAGATTGCACATAAGTCCCTAAGCTTTCTAACTTTTGACCATTTCAACCATTTGAGTTAAAGTTAATTAACTCCTCCTCAAATTATAACCTCGTATTACTACAAAACCTTTTCCATTAATTGTGTGATGTGTTTAGAAACCCGTTTAATGCAATAAACTTGAAATCACTCTCCCCCTCAAACAATGACCCGTTTTCTGTTGAAAGAGTTGTAGTCATTGTTTGAGTTGAAAAGTTTATTTTGAAAGCCAGAATTGAGTAATTTCCAACAACACTTGTCCACCGTGACTAACAAAAATAATTTTTGAAGAATCAATTAAGAAGAAAATTATTTGGTTATAAAAAAGGAAGACTTTTCTTCCGGTTAAGAAATAACACATTGAAACGTACATTAATCCTTGGATGCACGGATATTAAGTAATCCGTGCCAGGGAAAAATTAATCACCCGTTGTTAGGAACAACTGTCTTTTTGGCGACAAGCTTTCCTCAAATTGAAAAGCGGCTTGCAGTCTGAAATAACTGCAAGCCATGAAGACATGTTTTAAAACAATTTAAACTTCCACTCGAACTTCATTTAAAGACCCGTGTCATTATTGAATGACATTTCTAGGTCCGTAAATGTTATCGATTTATAGAAGACATGTCTTGAAAAATATTTTGGTATTTTCTATTTTTTAATGGTTTTTATAGGTTTTATATTTTGATTTTGTGTTTAAATATATACAAATATACATAGGATATACGAAGACCATCATTTACTCCTCTTTTCCTTCCTGAAGACGTTTAAGGGTTTCCGGAGTCATACTCTTCATACCAAGTCGCGGGAGTAGAAATTTGAACCGCTCTCTTGGTAATGCCTTGGTGAATATGTCCGCAAGCTGATAATCCGTCGTTATGAAGTACAATTCAACCACGCCCTTTTCAACATGCTCTCGAATGAAATGGTGTCGTATGTCAATGTGCTTGGACCGAGAGTGCTGGACATTGTTGCAGCAAAGAGCAATGGCACTGCGGTTATCACAATACAGGGGAATCTTATTGAAGGCAAAACCGTAGCCTGTAAGCTGTGACCTCATCCAAAGTATCTGAGCACAACATCCTGACATGGCAATGTATTTAGCCTCTGTGGTTGAGATCGCATTGCTCTTTTGTTTCTTTGATGACCAGCTAACTAATTTATCTCTAAGGAACTGAGCACTTCCTGACGTACTTCTTTGTGTATCCTGACAACCTGCATGATCCGCATCTGCATAGGCCGTTAGTGCCATAGCGGTGTCTTTCGGATACCAAAGTCCCTAATTAATGGTTCCTCTGAGATACCGAAAGACCCATTTAAGTGCTTTAAGGTGCTTTTTAGCAGGCGATGCCTGATACCTAGCACACATACATACATCGAAGACAAGGTCGAGCCTGCTGGTAGTGAGGTACATTAGGTAGCCGACCATACTTAGAAATCGAGTCTGGTCAACTGGAATCCCTAAGGGGTCCTCATCTATTTTAAGTTGATCCACCATTGGTGTATCTACAGGGTCACACGAATCCATTCTAAATTTCTTTAAAATTTCTAAAGCAAATTTTGATTGATTATTAAAATTGCCTCTGGGACTTTGCGAAACTTGTAATCCTAGGAAAAAAGACATTTGTCCCATCATTGACATTTGGAATTTTGAACTCATCTTATTGGAAAATATATCACATGCTTTAGGGTCGGTCGAGGCAAATATGATATCATCTACATATATTTGAACATGAAGAATATGTTTGCTTGTTTTCCGATTGAATAGTGTCAGATCAACTGCCCCCTTAGAAAACTTGTTGTCCAAAAGAAAACTTGACAAAGTGTCATACCACACCCGAGGATCCTACTTTAAACCATACAGATCCTTCTTTAGACAATAAACATGTGTCGGATGATCTGGATCAATGAAATCCTCTGGTTGACTAACATAGACTTCTTCTTTTAACTCGCCATTCAAGAATGTTGTCTTGACATCCATCTGGTAGATGGTCATGTTCTTACTGGCGGCATTGGCGATGAAGATTCTTATAGCCTCGATGTGTGCAACCGGTGTAAATGATTCCTCAAAATCAATACCCTCCTCTTGTCGATATCCCTTGGCCAACAACCGAGCCTTGTTCTTCAGAACATCACCGTACTCATCAAGCTTAACTTTGTAAATCCACTTGAGAGCTATAATCATGACACAGTCTGGTCGAGGTACTAATTCCCATACTTGAAGTCGATCAAATTCGTGAATCTCGTCTTGCATGGCTTGAAACCAGCAGTCTTTAGTCACGGCAGATTTGAAGTTCTTTGGTTTGACTTTTGACAGTACAGAGTTATATAGGCACCACAAGGCATCGGTTGCAAGTTATTTTCTGGTGGATACCGGTCAAGAGGGATTGCCAATGACATTATCAAAAAGGTGATCCTTGCTCCATTTACCAAAATGATGATGTGGTTGAGTGACGTGAGTAGATTTCGCTGAACTAACATCTCCGGATGATGATGCTTCAGAACTAGGTTCCAGAGCAAACACGTTTACGAAGGGATCATTATCAACATGAGCAAAAGGATTGTCTTCAATGACAGGAGATCCAGCTGCAACACCTTGATGTGAGATAGGAGGTTGTAATTTTAAAGATGACAGTGAATGACTTGGAGAAGGTGCATCTTGATCAATGGTAGTAGAAAAAGGTATACCGGCGGAAATGACAGGAACCTGAACTGCTGTAGCAGGAGAAACCGGTCTTTCAACACGAGGAGGTTCTAGGTATTCATCGAACATCAGTTGGAATAATATCTCCAGCTCTTTATTTGTTGGGGGTACATAAGGTGCTGCAGGGACCGGATTGGGTATGAGCCCTGAACTAGTCTGTCCAGGCGTCAGAAACGTAGGAGTGGGTCCTGTACCGAGTTGCATAGGAGCCATCGGCTCAGACAGCGCATCGAATTAAACATGAATAGTTTCCATGATTCGTCGGGTTCTTTTGTTGTAGATTCTATAACCCTTCCTGCTTGGTGCATAACCAACGAAAATTCCAATATCAGCTGTTGGTTGTAATTTTCTAAGATCATCGCTGTCATTTGTAGGGTAACAAAGAGCACCAAAGACTTGGAGAAAGGTAAGATCAGGCTTTTTATCATGCACCAACTCATATGGGGTTTTGTTATGACGAGTGTGAATGAGGGATCAGTTTTGGGTGTAACAAGCAGTAGCAACAACTTCTGCCCATATAAACATCGGAGCCTTGGAAAATATCAGCATTCTCCTAGCAGCATCCACAAGAGTATGGTTCTGTCTTTCAACAACGCCGTTTTGCTGTGGAGTCCTCGAAACTGATTTTTGGTAAAAAATGCCAACACTTTCATAATATTCAGTCAGAACTTGATTGACAAATTCTGTGCCATTATCGGTACGGATGAATTTGACAGTTTTGTTGAGACCGACTTGTATTTGCTTTACAAATTTGATGACGAACTCTGGGGTTTCATCTTTCGATCTCAAAAACTTAACCCAAGTAAACTTAGAATAGTCATCAACGATGACTAAGATGTATTTCTTCCCATTAATTGTTTGCACTCGCATTGGTCCACATAAATCCATATGAAGGGTATTAAAAACTTCTAATTTGGTGTTTTTAGTTTTGGGTGTGTGGGTATGCTTTTTTCTCTTTCCTAGTTGACATGTGGAGCAAAGATGATCTTTAATAAACTTCAATCTAGGTAAGACTCTTACTAAATCCTTTCTTGCAAGGTCATTAATGGTACTGAAGTTCAAGTGGTTTAAACGAAGATGCTATAACCATGATTTGTTCTTGGAGGCTTTAGACAACAAGCAGATTAGGGAGGACTTCATCATGTCTTCAACCGAGATAGTGTACAAATTATAACCACAAGAACCTTTAATTAATTCAACACCATCTGTATATCTCGAACATAACATGAATGCTTCCTAAATGCAACTTCAAGATCAGAATCATAAAATTGTCTGACAGAAAATAGATTGTGTCCCAGTCCTTCCACATAGTATACCCTGGAGATCACACTGTCACCAATCACGTAATCTCCATAACCCATGATAGCACCAAAGTGGTCATTCTCGAATCTAACTGTCCCGATGAACTTTTTTATGAAATTCCTGAGCCGTGAGTGATCCCCCATCATATGTTTTGAGCAGCCTGAGTCCAAATACCAAAGGACGATATGTACGACCTGCATTTAAAAACAAACAAAGATGGAGAGTTTGGAAAGTTGGATCCCTAATTTTTGTTGGGGTCCTGTTGGTTAGCATAAGCAACATCAGTTTGAATAGACGTATCAATTGCCTTATTTACAGTTAGAGTGGAAATGCTAGTGGGAATTGCCTTGTACTGTTTGTTTCTACGTTGGTAACTATTTAATGGTTTCTGAGAGGTGTTACTTAATTTCTCAGTTATTACAATTTTACTAGTACTAACGTTTTCAGTTTGCTGTACAGGCAGAACATTGATAACCAACATTGGTAAGCACTTTTCCTGTTGCTTTCCACACTTGCTTAACTTTCTTAGGTTTCTAAACTTTCTTAACTTTATGGATAACATTTTTAACAGAGGGGGGATGCATTCACAGAGTGAAAATAATTAACCACACACATATCATGGTTTGCATAAATTAAGCATTTGTTACATGTCTTAGAAACAGAATGAGATTTTGAATTAATTACAGTACGCTTAGAGATAATATTAGAATCAACACGATTTGTGTTTTTCAAACTAGACTTATTGGTCCTAGGATGTTCTTTTACTTTCTTCTTGTTGACACTTTTAGCCGGCGAGATCCTATTTTTCTTGGTATTGCTCCTAGGCTGTGATCCGCTAGCGTCAGTGCAACTGTTTACTCCTGTAGAAGGAATCATAAGGACATTAGTCTTCTGAATGTTCAGTTGCTTTACATGTTTGTGTGTGTTATTATTTGACATTTCACATTGGTCCTCAAAAGTAACTTGCTTTTTCCTAGTTAAAGGGGTAGAAGCATGCTTTTTATCTCGTTTATTGAAGTCTTTCGGACAAGTGCCAATCACATATTCTAATAGTTCCTGAGAGTGTTTAGTGTAAAGATAACCAGATGCAAGTGATCTATCTAATGGTATTTCAACCTTATCTTCCTCTACTATCTCGCGAAGGGTTTCTATACTTTTCTTAAGATGTTTGAGATAATCTAGATGAACTTCCCTATTGTTCCTACTGCGAGGGGGGATTAGTTCAACATCTATAGCATACCTACTAGGTGCAAGAACTCTTAGTTTTACAGAATCCATGGTGATGCATTTTGGATTTTCATGTATTTGGGCTTTCAGATTCTCATTTTCAGTTAACAAGGTAGCTGTCGGTTTGATATGTTTAGCATGCGTGATCTTAATAGAATCATACAATTCCTTGTAATGCTGCTTAATTTTTGCATTCTCAGCCCCAAAAAGCTCATTTTGTTCTTGGAGAACGGTGACTTTTTTAGTTAATTGAGTGATCTAAAAATATAAGGCCCTAAAATCAAGAGTACGGTCTACTTCACTATGGGTCTCTTTTAATTGAGAGATTTGCATTCTCAATTTTTGATGGCGTTGTCCTTTCCTTGAATGGAAGCTTTCATTTTTTTGATTAGAAAGACTGAGTCAAAATCAGGAGCATCTTGAGCGGGTAGAGATTTGTTGTTTCTAAAACTTTCTTTAAGGTGTTGATACTTTAACTGTAAATTTAAGTGATTTACCTCAAGGTTGGAAAAACATTTTACTAATTCAGTATGATAATCTTTTTGAACCTTATCATGTAATTTTGAAAGCTCTGCTTTAAGTTCCAGACATGAACAACAGTGTGGTCATCATGCATTTCAGTGAATCTAGATACAATGAGCTCATAATTTGTTGCAATATAAAACACTTCTTTGGACAAGCAATCAGCAATTAAATTGTCATTTGCAATGAGAAGATTTTTTTGCTCAATCTCATCATACTTCCTATTCACGACATTTTGGTCAACCTCAGCTTCCGACTCTTTAAAAAATTCTTTTATTTCTTTTATTTCTTTAGTGAGAGCCTTTTGAATACCCTCGAAATGTTCTTTAAGTGTTTTGAAAAATAGAATGATTTCGGAGAGATAACATTCCTTAGTCTGTTCAAAACCCCTTTCCCCTTCAGTGAGACCCGCTGGTGTAATTCTCTTTTTAGAGGTTTTTTCAAATTCCAAAAAAAGTTGTATAAGTGCAAAAATGTTACTTTTTACTTGACTTTTTGTTGGAAGCACCCTGAGGACAAGCGTTGCAGGTGTATTAGGAGGATACACCGTCAACGCTTTGATTAGTCTTGAAGTTGGGGTCTGCTCTTTGAGAGCTTCTGCTTTTATCTTGAGGACATCCTTGGACCAAAATATCTGTCTGGGGGTCAGTTGTGTCTGTGTGTAAAGGTCGCCAGATAGTTCTCTTTCGAGTAATCTGGGGGTCGAATATTAATGTTTTGTTCAGTCCACAGAGGGGTTTTCATTTTGTCATTCATTTTCTTCCTAGTGATTTCAGCTATCTCTAGGGTATCCTCTGAGTTGTGCACTATAGCCGAGACATGATTCCTTTTGATAATTTCATGACCATCATATAGAGCAGGCTGAACTTGCTTTGCACGAGTGAGACATAAGGGGTTCTTGTAGCCAATAGCTACCTTTTTCTGTTAATCATACTAAGGTTTTGGTTTACATAACATGTGAACTGTTTGAAGAAACTGGTCTTGTTTGTATAATTTATCCTCGACCTTTTCTTTTAAGGCTTTCATGTACAAAAATTCTTCAAGGTATTTATTTTCTTTCTGTTTAAAATCCTTTTTCAAAGATGTAACTTCTTCTACCATTGACTTGTTATGGTTGATGGTAGAGTTGAGTTGCATTTTTACAAAGTTCCTTTTTTCAAATTTTCTTCCTTAATATTACGGTCAGTGATAACTATTCTTAATTGTTCCTCAATTTTTTGTTCTCGTTCAGTTAATTCAAACTTGGCCCGTCGCTCATACAGTTCAACTTGTTCCTTATATGTTGCAAGTTCAGCGGTTAATGATGCATTAACTACTTTGTTCTGCTTATTCGCAGAAATACTTTGGGCTGTCTGTTCATGCATTTCATTAATTATCATCATATACGCATCATTTGGCATAGAAGATACATTACTTTGTACAACTGGTTTTGCGTTGTCCTTCACATACAGATCATACGTAATCATATTGCTATCACTCGTATAATCAACATTTGAGTCAACAACGCAATTTGGTTATACATCGTGATGCATCTCGTGTACAGCATGATACTCGCAAACAACATCCTGATAGTTATCATATTCATGTACCTCAGATAGAATATCCGAATCGTATGACGGACTTGCTACATCATAAACTGGATCTGTTAATGACAGATTTGCCATGAACATGGTCTGTGCAGTAGGAGCCTTGTCAACATCCAAATAAAAAACATCACATTCATCAGCTTGAAACACATTATCCACATTAAGTGCCAGATCTTATACTGGTGACTCATCCACATCCTCATCAACAGCAGTATCATGACCACCTGCAAGAAACAACAACATCTCTTCTTTTAAAACCACACCATTTTCCTAAGCTTGCATCAACATCTTGTCTTTGAAGTAATTTGACTTATGTGGTCTCTTGGGTTGAGTGCAGTTCCTTACAATGTGTCCCATACCATTACAATTATAACACTTAATCTGTCTAGCTTGACCAGGATTTGCATTCCCAACACTATTCTGAGCCCCTCCATTAATGGCTGCACCTACGCCTCTTGGATTGTTCCCCTGACCTCTATACTGTCGACCCTGAATATTCTGAACAACAACCCTGCCATCCTGAACTGTGGCTTGGTTCCTTGTGTTTGATGAGGTTCTGAGTTGATTGTTAGTTTGAGGAAGGTATGTTTTATATGATTAGGTGAATAAGGCAAGTGTGTTGGTTAAGTTCTCAATCAAATTGTCCGTTGGAGAGAGTCCTGAATCAAGTTGTGTGTTATCAGTAAAGTGTGGTAGATAGGTAACTGGTGAAACATGTGTGGATGGTGGAGTAGTAGATGATTGCGAGGAGTACTGCTGAGGTGAGACATTGGACATCAATGCGAGATGATCAACTATGTGTTAAGTGAATTGTTCTAACATCATTTTGTTCTCATTGGCATGTGCCTCGTGTTGCTTCAAATAAGAATACAGCTGATCATAGTTTGATTCCTTCAATCCTCTGTTCAGTTTCACTGCTGTTACGAATCTACCCCATTCAGGCAACATGTTATTGACAAACTTTGAATTCAACTGCATTCTGGGCATGGTCATCTTGATGTTTCTCATGTCGTTAATGAGCTTGGTAAACCTGACATAGTAATTGTGAATGGTTTCTCCTTTGTTCTGACGGAAGTGTTCAAAATCATCATATAGTTGTGATTCACGGTCTTCTTTTGTTAATTTAGAACCTTTCAGGGGCATCTTCATATTATCCCAAATGTCTTTTGCATCAGTGTAATGATTGATAAGAGTGTAGATATCTTTTGGCAACCCTTGAAGTAGGATATTTGTTGCCCGAATGTCAGCATTATACCTCTCCTTATCTTCAGGTGAAAGGTCATAATAGACTCGAGCTTGTTCTGGACCTAGATGTAGTGCACCTTCATTCCCTTCAGCAAGTGTTTTTTGAAATATTCCCATCTGAAAAGGTCTTTCATCAATCGACTTCAGGATGTTCACCCCATTCTCTTTACCCTGACAATACAGTCGAATACGTTGTTGCCATGATGCAAAGTCAGTCTTATCAAGCATAGGTGGCCGGGTATCAGAACCGACACATTAGATATCTTCTAATAGATTAGCCATCTTAATTGATTATGAAATGATTTAAGTTGATCGAACAATGATTAGTGAATGTATGCTAAAAGTGGTGATGTTTGTTTAAGTGTTTTGTTGTTTGAGTTTGTTACATTTTACAAGTTTGAAAAATAGTCCAAATGCCAAAGTGATCCAATATTCCAAAACAGTGTCCTAAACTGCTACCAAGAAATGAAATTGGCAGAGGTTTGTTTCCCAAATCGCTATGAGAAATTATCTTCAAAAACTTGTAAACCGCTACGGATCAAACCGCTACAATTACCAAACCTCTACTAGTAAACCGCTACACTAGAAGACAAACCGCTACTGACAAACCTCTGCCTAATAAGACAAACCACTGTCAGAAACGACAAACCGCTAGCACAGTGTACGACCCTAACAAACCGCTAGAACAGTGTACTTTCTTGACAAACCGCCAAAACAGTAAGCCAAACCGCTATGATTAACAATAAACAAAATACCAAACCGCTGCGATGAACTACGAGCTTTTACACCTTAAAACACCTAAAATCAACCTTTTGAACGTTTTGACTTTGATTCTTTTGCACAAATGAGTACTAGAAGGCTATAGCAACTACAAAAACATGAATTTTAACACAAGAAATGTGAAAAATCAATGATACTCATGAACAAGAGCTAAAACCTCCTAAAACTCAACTTTTGATCTAAACCAAGCACTAAAACGCACACACAAATGATCTAATCATCCCATGAGCTCTGATACCAATTGTAGGATATTAGAAATCATAACATAATAGAAGATAGATGGGTTAGCCAAATCTAGAGAGAGAAAGTGAGAGAGAAAAGCTTTCTAGTGAGAGAAAATGTGACTTGTATAATGAAATGACTAACCACCTCTTCCATGGCATGGAAGAGGCTTATATAGTGTCTTACAAACCGACCAAAGGGCCTTTGTAGTGGGGTTACACGTTAGGTTTTATACCTGGCACATTACCGAATGTTATACATTAAACGATTAACTATGAGCTACAATGAACGGTAAAATACATGGGGTGACCGAGTCTTTTTCTAATATCTAACACCTATGTGTGTGTGTGTGTGTCTATGCAACATTCTTCAACCGTATTGATATATTCATGCTCTCTATCAAAGCACCATGACAGATTTAATAAACCTTCACATCAAAATAAACATTCATAAGTTTTACAGATATTTTCCAAAAGTTTAAGTAAACAGATAAAACTGATATCTATTATGGGTGCATACATAATATATCCACTTAAAGTCCTCAATAATCAGTTTCAGGTTTATCTACTGTTAATGTAAATATGAACACTTAAAGGGGTGTTTGGAATTCCCTGTTCTTGGCATATACTTAAAAACCGTTTCCTGAAATCATTGGTATTATTCTTCTTTTGCTTGAAATTTAGCAAATGCAGCATGTTGCCTACCCCCAGCAACGACAAATTATTTCAACCTTTTTTTATTCGTTTCATCATTCAAGAGAAATGTAAAAGAGGTACGCACCTTGACTATTTGCTGAATAGCGACCAACCACTGCATCTGTGTGATTTGGATCCTTGCCGCTGAGATATTCTTGTCCAAATTGTGTCTCTATCAAAAATGGAAATGAGCAGACATCAATGAAGAAAAAAAGCATCATTAAAAGTACGTGTCTGGTCATTTTATTTCACATTAGATGCAAGCACGCAACACATTGGATTAACTTATTTTGTAGGCTGGTGGGCTTATTTGAATATGAAAAACCACATAGGCCCTTTTTTGGCCTATGAATTTATTAGGTCGACGTGCTGATCTTATAGACTTAAATAAGCCATAAGCTCATAAGCCGGAAAAAATGAGCCTATGAGCTTTTTTCAATTCATTCCTCCATCTGTAACCATCTGATGATATTTCTATATCAGCATCTACCTGTGCACTAAACTTAGGTTTTTTCGGATGATTTGGGACGTATCCTTTATGGTAGCATTACTTACATTCTTGACACCACCGCTGCCATTGACAACCACAACTTCCGGTGGGGAACGTTTTTTGTCGTGTTAGTACTATCTTGGTCAGCAGGCAGAGATGCAACCTGTGGCAAACATATATCAAAGCTATTATTGCTTCTCTAGGGGGTTCAATAACAAACATCGAACACAATGCTACCAAGTTAATTCCGTCTCAACATTAGCATGGTTTTAAGGTTTAAAAAAAGATAACCGTATGGAAAAGTTAACTAAAAATATGAATTCTTTTATTAAAGAAGATTATCATATTAAAGCTTTCATGATATATGCTTGTTATCGGCTGAACAATTTCTATACCGCGCTACTTAATCATAAAACAGTACAAAATCATAGATAAATATTTACACTTCTATAAGGGCCTGATACAAAATTTACTTTGCAAAGATCCTCATACAAAACCTTGGTCCACCATTGTGTGTTTAATCCCAATAGTGCATTTGTTGTTACAAACATCATCATAGATTTGTCGAGAAGTTAATATCTAGTCATGATTTTAGACCAATTAACATTACTACAATCAGGAAGTCTTACACAATGGTTTTCGACCCCATTTAAGTCATTAACTATGATCGTTAGGAGTATAATCCATTAGCGTCCATTGCTTATCACATCATTTTTCAATGGCATTGTCAACACTAACTAATGATGGTCCAAAATCAAAACTTTATACAATTGAGCCTATTGCTAGCTAAAAATATCTTCCAGAAAATCCAACATGTGTGGTCATGCTTTGGGATAGTTTCTAAATCTCATTTGACAAAGGATGATTGGATTCAAAAATATGAAATTGTTTTCGTCCTAGTGTTCGACGAACTAATTGCATCTTTTTATCAGGTAATTAAAAAAAGATGACAAAGAGGATAACAACTACATGAACATAAAGAAATTATAGTTGTATACCATAACTGATAACTATACTTTGGCTGGGTCTATACAGCAATAACATTTTCGCTCCAGGCTGGGGTTACTTACTGGTTAATATGAAACAATCTATATATGGTTTGGATTTTTGGTAATATTAACAGATTGCAACTTTCATGTTTACGGGGTGTTTGAATATGCTCATTTCATAAGCAAGCCTTTTATGGTTATGAAAGAGCTTATGAAATTCAACGGATGTACTTATTCAAGTACAAACTCTCATCCTAATAGCTAAATAAACCAAAAAAAGTGAGCTCATGAGCTTTTAAAGATACGAATGAGCACGTACGCTGGTAAAATAAGCTAATCCACATGACCACTCAAATCAATGACAACCAACAATTTGCAAAAAGGCAATAATCTAAAACATTAGCAAAAGGGCACGAAAATAAGCTTACTGATTGCATTGATTTCGAAGGAAACACCATGAGTATGCAACGAACAGGTACTTTGCTGTATCATTCATTGATTCAATCTGTAACATTAATTTTTTATGAGATACTATTACGCCAGTTCTCGGTAATTATGGTTAAAGCATTTGAAAATGTAGTAATAACAAACATGAAATGAGTATGTTTTTTTATTACCTGACTAATTTTGGCTGATCTCGCACCCTCCGTTTTTGTATTACGGGCCAACAAAGGAGCAACTAAACATCCTTGTTCAAGCTCGCCATGAGCAGAACGCGGCTGACCTTCTTTTCTCCCACACCGCAACTAAACACCCTTGATTTCCTAACCAAATATGATCAATACGTTACAAAACGATTTCCAGTTTAAACTTATATTAAACAAACTAATTTACATAAATTAAATATCATCTAAATCTCGCAACATATAAATCATTCATTTTCAAAATACACCAAATTAATTTTAAAAGAATATTTATATAACAACAAATACCATAACAAACATTTCATGGAAAAACCTGTTATATTTACTCCAGATGTTAATTAGAATACATTGTGGAAATGAACATCATGATTGTGCTTTAACTTATAATATATAGCTCTTCAAAAATATCATATAATAAATCAATAAGAAACTAAATATTTTATTAGTTTAAATCACTTAAACACTACTTCAAATGACAACACCTAATTCAACCATACACGAATTAAGGTATACTTACAGAAAATCTTAATTTGTAACACTCAATAGTCGAATTTTAAACACCAAACAACAATTAAGTTTCTAAATAAAAAGAGAAACAATAATTAGAATAGAAACTAACCATTTGTTACTTTGGTGGTAAGAGCTTAAAAGCTTCAAGAAAATGGAGATGAGAGGTTGGAGGTGAGAGATGTAAGAGGAAAATAGAGATCAGAGGTTGAATGATAAGAGGTGGAAACGTATCTTGTCACACACTGTTTAAGAAAGTGATAGTGAGATAAGGCCAGGTCGGGTTTGGCGGGTAGAGAAGATCTGACGCTTTAATATAAAATAACCCAAACGGATAGAGGGATCCGACTTTTAATATAAAATAACCAAAGTGAGTAAGGGGATCCAAATTTTTAATATAAAATATTCCAAGAGATCCCAATAATTGTATATAGTTATAATTTTATTTTGTATATATTAAAATAAATGTTCATTTTGTATTTCAACTTGACAATAAAGATTTTAGTGTTGTAGATTAAGGGTAATCACGTTTCAAAAACCGGACCGTACCGACTAAGATCGGACCGGACTGAAACCGAATTTGACCAAAACACCGGACCGAGGACTGGACCAAAATGGTCCGGTCCGGGTCGGTACGGTCTATTTCTGTCTTCAGTCAGGTCCGATCCATCAAAGCATAATCGTCGGGCTTTTTGTAAGACCGAACCGGACCGGATCGATGACCGAATTTAAAGAAAAGCATGCACCGAGGACCGGAATGAAATATGTTCGGTCCGATCCGGTTTCTCAGTCCAGTCCGGTCGACGGTCCAATATGCTCAGTCCTACTGTAGATTACTTTTTCCGTCCTAAAATAAGTATCCAGTTTGAATTTTTCCAAAGTCAAATTGGTTAAACTTTGACCTTATAATTATTTTGTTGTCTTATATAATACTTGATGAAAATTTTACAAATAAAAAATACACTAAAAACCAATTTATTCATATATTTTGCATTAAATATTACATAACACAAAAAAATAGTTAAAGTTAAAGTTTAACGAGTTTGACTCTAACAAGTTAAACTTGACACTTGTATTGAGACGGAGGTAGTATATTTTATTAGTGAAATTATAGTTAGTCAGATTTCTTAAAACTTTGTACATTTTACACATAAACAATTATTATGAAACGAGCGAAGTAATGCGGAAGAAATGAAACATTTCATTTAGTCACTACTAACTATCAGAGTACTACCCGCGACTAGTATACATAAACAATTGCAAATACACATGAACAAGAAGATGTTAATAAGTATAAATGTGAATTCTCTATTGAATGTTTATTTCCCCATGATCTTTATTCATTTACAATCCATCTTTATATACAAATGAGACCTCGGACTATCCAAGGAAACTATTGACTATAAAGGGATAGGCCCAAATCAATTATCTAATACAGCACATGATAATCCTCATGAGTCAGCCTCATGACAATCCTTATCTAATCACGAATGAGACAGCTAATACTCCTTCGCAGTTGTAACGAGAGGACTTTGAACTTTCAAATTGGTACAAAAATCACAAAACAAAGCACTCAGAAGGCCTTTAGTGAAGATATCTGCATACTAGAACCGAGATGGTACATGGAGAACACGAACCTGACCGGAAGCAACATAATCTCTAACTAAGTGGATATCAATCTCAATGTGTTTAGTACGCTGATGCTGAATAGGATTGGTAGATAAATACACAACACTTACATTATCACAGTAGACTAGAGTAGTTGTGGTGAGAGGAGCATGAAGCTCTAGTAGCAAATTCCGTAGCCATGCAGTCTCAACAACAACATTCACAACACCATGATATTCGGCCTCAACACTAGAACGAGACAAAGTAACCTGTCACTTAGCAGACCAAAAGAAACTATACCACGAACATAGCGCAAAAGGTTATCACTAAGGAACACATAATATCCTGAAGTGGATCGGCGGGTAATAAGGCATCTCGCCCAATCAGCATTTGTATATGCAGTAAGCTGAGCAGTAGAGGAAGCATGAAGCTGAAGACCAAAAGCAACTATACCACGAATATAGCGCAAAATACGCTTCAAAGTAGTAAAATGCGGCTCACGAGGATCATGCATGTAAAGACATACCTGTTACACAACATAGGATATGCTTGGGCGAGTGAAAGTCAGATACTGAAGCGCACCAACCAGATTGCGGTATAAAGTAGGATATGGATGAGCACGGTATCATTTTGGTACCATATCGGCACCGTTTCAAAGGTACCATATTTATTCTCGGCCAAAATATGTAGTCCCGATCCCGGAACCAAGGGATATACGGGTACCGGTACCGGGTTCGGGAAACCGGTACTATACCGAAATGAGTACCGTTTACATGAATGAAAATGCAATTTGCTCCTGGTCTTATGGAAAATAAACAACCACATTCTCTTTATTTGGTAAAGTGGTTAGACTGTTAGAGGACCAGTCCAAGCATTACCAAAGTTGCGTATAAACTGTACTCAAAATTGTTGTATTCTTTTTTCAAACTTTGAACTTAAATTTGATGAATTAAAAAAAAAGCTGATATAGTTGAACCACCACATGATTCAACACTATGGACTTCATCACCAACTTCAGTCTCACTTACTACATGAATCAAATCAATTTCCATCACAAAATCCAACTCAAATTTATAAAAAAGAATTGATTTTATAAAATGGATAATAAGATTCTTTACAGATTTAAATGAAAATTAAATGAAAAAATCACAAACATCTGAAAATTTGAAAATCTTTTTCATGAACTTATATGAAGTTTTTATTTTTATACAACAGGTATATAAGAAGATGAAAATAAAGTCAAATGACACAAACAACTGATATCTTTTATTACAGTACACATCAAAATTAAGCACAATGTTCAAACTTTTTACACAAATTTACCAAAAAGATATAATTTTCTCACAAGAAACATTACCATATAATGCTTCATCAACCACTTAAAGACGTTAGTTATGCATGGAAGTAATCTAGGAGTGCTTAGATCACGAGTTTAGTAAAAAAAATTCAGCCTCTTTTTATTGCGGTACTAAAATCGGCAATTCCCGTTTTGGTACCGTACTGATTTTTGTAGTACCGAATTTTTTTTGAGCGAATTTCATGGTACCGGTACCATACCGGATAGTGAGAACCGGTACCGGTACGAGTCGGTACCGGTACGGTTCCAGTACCGTACCATTTTTTGGTACCCATGCTCATCCCTAAAGTAGGATAACTAACAGGGTCACCATCAGAACCAAGCTTGGACTCAGTGTCCACATGGGTCCTACAGGGGTTACAATGCTGCATGTGTGCCCGCTCATGAATTTCCTTTGCAAATTTAGACTAAGACAAGAACAAACCAGAAGTCGACCGTTGGGCAGATATACCAAGGAAATAATTAAGAGAGCCAAGATCCTTCATAGCGAACTCACTGTGGAGGGAAGCAATGATCCGCTGTGGAAATGCTGAAGACGATGCTGTAAGAATAATATCATCCATATAAAGCAGCAAATAAGCAATGTCAGATCCTCGATGAAAGACAAATAAAGAGGAGTTGGTTTTACTATGCTGAAAACCGACTCGTGTAGCATAAGTAGTGAAGCGCTGAAACCAAGCACGCGAGGCTTGCTTAAGCCCATACAAAGACTGCTATAGATGACAAACCTAGGAGGTTGATGCATATAAATAGTCTCAAATAAGTGACCATAAAGAAAAGCATTCTTTACGTCAAGCTGATGAATGGACTAGTCACGAGAAACTGCAACACTCAAAACGGTATGAATGGTAGCCGATTTAACCACCAGACTAAATGTCATCACAATCAATACCTTGTTGTTTACTGCGTCCATTTGCAAAAAGACGGGCCTTATACCTGCTTAATGAGCCATCTGCATTAAATTTATGTTTGAAAAGCCACATCGAACGAACCACATTAACATTAGCTACACAGGGTACAAGAACCCACGTTCCGTTAGTAATTAAAGCATTATATTTATCTAACATAGCTTCTTTCAAATTTAGGTCACGAAGAGCATGAACATGAGAGCGAGAAAGCGGTAAAGTAGTGGTAACATGACAATTCATATATTCAAGCGGTTTAAAAAAATCTATCTTTAGCGCGAGTGACCATGGGATGGGTAGACATGGTTTGTGATGAATTATTTATAGGAATTGGAGTATGGCTATCTACCGTTTGGGCATGTGATTGTGTTTGGTCCGAAGTTGGAATTGGTGTTGAGGTATGAGATGGAGGGGTATCTGGTTGTGGTGGGGTGATTGGAGGGGTTGTAGGATGGGGCGTAATCGGGTTGTTTGGTTCATTCATGTGTTGGAAAAATGGTTCAGTGGTGGGAACATTGGTTGTAGTTTGTATGGGTGGTAAAAGGAAATCATATGTTGGTTTATTAGAAGACGTAACATTTTCAAACGGAAAAACGTCTTCATCAAACCGCACATGTCTTGAAATAATAATTTTATTGGAGGCTAAGTCGAGACACTTATAACCACGATGATTGGCAAGGTAACCAAGAAAGATGCAAGGTGTGGAACATGGTTCTAGTTTATGTGAAACATTAACGTGAGGATAGCAAAGACATCCAAAAACACGCAATTGTTCATATGTGGGGGTTTGGTTATAAAGTTTGGTGAATGGTATTTCATAATTAATGGCGGTAGAAGGTAATATATTTAAAAGATGAGCAACCATATTAAGAGCTTCCATCCAGTAAGATGGAGGTATGTGAGCTTGAAAGAGTAATGTACGAATAAGGTTATTAATGGTGCGAAGCATACGCTCAGATTTTCCATTTTGTTGCGAAGTACGAGAGCAAGAAAACCGAAATTGTATGCCATTTTGGCGAAAAAGGTCATGGAAACGGATGTTGTCATATTCACTACCATTGTCACACTGCAAAGCCTTGATGTCGACATTAAATTGTTTGTTGACATAAGCACGAAAAGCAACAAAATTATCAAACAAATCAGATTTTTTATGCATAGGGTCTCCAAACAAAGTGCGAAAAATGATCTAATAATATAGCATAATATCTAATTTCACTTTCACTCGGAATCGGTGATGTCCATATATCCGAGTGGATAATTTCAAACACAGACTTAACAGAAGACTAAGAACTATGAAACGAAAGCTTAACATGTTTACCTAATTGACACGCATGAAACAAAGTGGACAACTTTGATTTATTACATGAAATTAAATTGCTTGACTCTAAAAGACGAAGCACATCGTCCCCGGGATGACCGAGGCGTCTGTGCCATGTAGTGGAACTAAATGAAAGCAAAACAATTGGAGTTTGTAACGGAGGTTGTTGAGTGACCGGGTAAAGGTCGCCCGTACTATCACAACGAAGAAGAATCTTTTGGGTCTGGTAATCCTTTACAGAAAAACCATAAGCATCAAATTCAACATAAACATCATTGTCATGGGTAAATTTACAAACATAAATTAAATTCTTAATGATGTAAGGTGTGACAAGAATATGATTCAGATGAAGAGGCTTATAAGATGTATGCAAGAAGCTATGTTCGGTATGAGTGACAAGAACAGAGTTACCATTGTCAACAAATACAGATGGATAGATGCTCGAATTACTAAAGGAAGTGAGTATACCTGTATTGTCTGCCAAGTGAGAAGATGCTCCAGTGTCCATATTCCAAGAGGGATCTTAAGGAGTCATATATTGAAATGCTTGCGGAGGGATGGTAGTTTGAGACTGAAAAACATTCGGCATGTATGCATAATTCCCGGGAACATAAGAGTCACTGCCTTGGGGATATATAAACTGTTGCGGGCTAGCAAGCTGATATATGTGTTGCGGAGCTGATAACTGTTGGGCCTGGTGATGTGTAGGTGGGCCTTGGCCCGCTTGTAAACAAAAATAGGGTACTAGTGGTTGGGCCACATGAGCACTTGGACTTGAAAAATATGTAAATACCTGATGGGCCATAGGATAATGACAGCGAGCCCAATTCGTGCAGGAAAACCAAAAAGCGGCAACTGAATAGCAAAAACAGTCTAATAGCAACTGTGGAAACTAGAGGGGGGGGGGGGTTGAATAGTTTATAAGTTCGTTTTGCGTTTTAAAAGTTTGCTTTCAAAATGCTTAGATTCGATTAGTATGTTTAACCAATCAACAATATGAATCAACAAAGCAAATATCTAAACTAATGCTAAATAACATCATAGACATTATAAAAAAGATGAGAGAGAGGAACAATCAAACAAAGAACCAAGATTTTTAGTTTGGGGGTCTTTGGCTCGACAGCTCTTCTTCGCCCTAATCCACTCCTTCGAGTATCCTACTCGAGATTTCACTATGTAAACAATGCTCCTTCAGGCTAGAGAGAGGGAAAACCGTTTACACGTCGTTACGTTTATTTTTTTGACATTAAGCTAAATGTCGAGTCCTAATCTTAGCTAGAACCAATCTACCACTTCACAATCAATACACAATCACTAGATCTACACTATCGGATTTACACACAATATGAATCACACAAATACACAAGATAATTATAATAGAGATTTGATACTTAGAAGAAGATATGAGAGATCACTAAAAAATAATTTGTTTATCGGCGAATACAAATGTTCTTCTCTTGCACTTGAATGAGAAATAAGAGATGAGAAGAAGAGATTAGATAACTTGAAACAAGATCTAAGAATGTTAGTAATCAAGAGATTTAGAGAGAGAAAGAAGATTTTAGAGAGAGAAAGTTATCTGAAAATTTCGTGCCAAGAGGTGTGTTTTCCTGCAAGGAATGAAGTAGTATTTATAGGCAGGAAAACCCAACGGTCACGGGGGGCGGTCATGGCGGTCCCAGATATATCTGAGGGCCGCCAGACCTATAAGGGGGCCGCCCAGTAGACTGTGCTCCTATTTTTGTCTTTTTGTGAGGAATGTTGTATCTCGTATGGAACCTTCCATTTTGGGAGGAAAATTTAAATTTTAAATTTTAAGTTTTTAATAAATTTTTTCTTTTAATTAGAAAATATTTTGTATAATTATTTTTGTTAAATACTTTTGTAAAAATATGATGGATAAGAGAATAATATTTTCTTGATCACGAACCATGCTTAATGATTTGTTTGTTCATACCTTGAGTGATTACTAATCTTAGAAATGGAATTTTACGATTAATAATTTGTAAACGTTTAATTTTATCGTAAACGCTTTACATTTTGTTATTATCAAAACGTTAAGAGATTGAAAAATATAAATAACGTTTTTAGACATTATTTGTATTAACAACAACAACTATGTGACGGCGGATAAATAGCAATAGGCCAATAATTATTAAATAAAAAAAACAAGCAAGCAATTTGCGGCAGCAAGCAGATGGGTTTATTTGAGATTTTGACTTGATTCACGCAATATGTACTAGAAAATAAGCATGCAAGCAATCTTTAAATATTCATGGGATCTAGCTTTTGATGTTATCGGTAATGATAACAAGTATGCAAGCAGCAAAAGCAATAGTGTTTTGAAGCGTGGTTAAAAAAATTGAGATTTTTGGTTAGGGTTTAACTGTTGGAGAGGCTCTGATTACCATATTGAATTTTTATTTCCCCATGATCTTTATTCATTCACAATCCATCTTTATATATACATGAGACCTCACACTATCGAAGGAAACTACCGACTATAAAGGGATAGGCCCAAATCAATTATCTAATACAGCACATGATAATCCTTATCTAATCACGAATGAGCCAGCCTCATGACAATCCTTATCTAATTACGAATGAGGCAACTAATATTCTCAAAATCGACTAAAATAATTGGTTTGCTAGGAATGTATTTTTTTCCTTCCTCTTCTCATGTGCCATCATAGAGACCATGATCCATAGAGATCTATTTCCTATGTCTCAATTTATTAATCCAGTTTCATATTGCACAATTTAAAAAATTCGCACTAACTACACTTTTTATGAATCAAATATCATTTGTGTCCATTAAAATCTCACTTGATTGGCTAGAATATCAAAATGAACAAATATTTTGAGACAACATGTTAGCCTTATTTTTATATAAGTCGAATAAGAATGTCATCGGTCGTCTTTGTAATAATTAGTTTTGTATTGTAATAGGCTAGTCGGGTTCAACGGGCTTGGACTTTAAGCTAATATTGTCCATGTTTCGGGCTAAAAGCCCAACATAAGCCGAGCCCGACCCAAGAAGAGAGTCCATACGCCTCATGTGGGTATGTCACTATAAATAGAACCCTCCACACATGGAGAGGGTGTTGATTGCCATTTCTTACACTTTCATGTGTGTGTATCCTCACACGTCACTTTCTCTCTCTAATATAATCTTTCCATTTCTTTTTTACTTTTCTCTCTTTTCTTCTTTTACTTATTTCGTGTATCATGAGCTTATTGATTAGCTTATTGTGTTGTGGTATGGATTAGAGTATTTGGGATAACATGTGGTATCAAGAGCCAAGGGGTTTTATGTGATTTTTGTGTGTTTAGTTTGTGGTTTTACAACAAAACATTTGGCTTATTTGTTTTTTTCAAGAACGGTTTATTGGAGCTTCTTTTTATCTTCCTTTTATAGCTTAGTTGTAGTCTTTTATAGCTAATCTTCATCTAGCTCTTTTTTGTGTTCTTGTTTTGAATCAAAACCATTCAAAAACTCTTTTAAAAGTGAACAAAATCGTCTTAAAAATAAAAAAGTTTGTGTTTTTATGTTCAGACTTTCTTAGATTTACTTAGTCTTGCAAAAAAAATCATCTAAAAGTGTCAAAAAGTGTGTCTTTTTCGTATTTCAAAAGTTGTAATTTTTACACTAGGTGAAATATACACAAAAAGTACAGGTGAAACATACGAGTGAAACATACTAGGTGAAACATACTTGTTTTTGTGCTAGGTGAAAGATACATAAAAGCTTAGGCAATGTATACATGGTTTTGTGCTAGGCGATTTAAACCAGTTGGCTTAGGCGAAGTGTACATGTTTTTGTTTTAGGAGATTTATACACACTTTGCCTTAGGCAATTTATACACATCTTTCAGGCGAAATATACCATTTTGGTTCTATTAGGTTCATACCAATTTCGGTAAATTCACCGAATTTCATTTTTTGGTCCAAGCAGAAAACCAAATTCGATTGAAGCAATTTCGGTAAAATCAGCAATTCTATTATAGACTTCAAAAACAACAACTTTCTTTTCACGGTTTCTTCTTGATTTAGTAAAATCCCGTGAAAGACTCATTTCTTTTCTCGGTTTAATCAAGACTTGTAAAATCCCGTGAACTAGAATTCCATACTAAAAACCACAACCACAATCACTTCATAAAACTTAAGATCCGATATCCATTCATAACAACAAACATCAAATGTTTTAAAATACCAATAAAAAAACATGCAAAACTAACATCAAAAGCTATTCAATTGCAATTCATGGATGCTAGTGTGTAAACCGTCCACGATTGTTAGAACTTTAGGTACACTACGGTTCACTGGACATCCCTAATATGAGATACATCGCCACCAATCCTAACAATGAACTATCCATTAATGTCTCTAGATCCACCTTTACAAATCTCATGCGCGGAAAGAATATTCAGTTGCAGATAGGTAGTTAGAGGAACATTAATAAGCGGTACCTAGAAGAAACTATAAGAATGTTTTACAAGACATAAGGAACCAATTGGATGTTGAAGCTGAAGCTGTTCAGATAATTCTCACATGGATAGATAATGATATCTACTCCACAGTTGATGCTTGTCCAAATGCATGTGAGATCTGGAAAGCTATTGAAAGGTTGAAACAAGGTGAATCAATCAATGTTCAAGATCTTGAAACCAATTTGTATAGGGAGTTTGGAAAATTCACATTACGAGATGGTGAATCACTTGAATCGTATTACTCAAGGTTCTACAAGATGATGAATGAGCTTGTCAGAAATTAGTATGATGTTACCAATCATCAAGTGAATGTCCAGATCTTACTTCAATTACAACCAGAATGGCAAAGGTTTGTGACACTTGTTAAGCAAAGTCAAGAGTTGAAGACTGTCTCCTACCATAAACTTTATGACATTCTGAACCAACACCAGAACGAAGTCAACGAGATAAGAGCTGAAAGACTAGCATGTATTGCTGATATGTGAGAAATCACATATCCGTTTTATACCTTAAATGACCCTAAAATGAACAAATTATGCAAATTATGCTTGTATATTGTTTGCTTTGTCATTTATGATGTGTGGGTACAGATATTGCAAAAATCATAAGAAAACAGTCAAAACCGGGCAAAAACGAATACGAGACGGATAAAGTGCACAAGAGCCGGAAGTTTTCTAGCAAATGGTCCAATAAAGTCAACAAAGTTCAAACCTTGGCCAAACCACAAAACGACAAAACCCTCAAAATACCCCTTAATGTTAAAACATTTTCACAATAAGTCCTTAAATATATAACACCGTTAGTCCTTTTATTATAAAAGACTAACGGTCGTTAACCTTTAAACCAATCTCATTTTCTCGAGCCCAAAACAAATTACACCGACCCAATCCCTTTTAATAATAACCCGTGCCAAAGTCAAACAAGTAAAAAAACGTTATAAGCGGTTAAAAAGGGCGCGAAGGTGAAAACACTATTCACCCTTCGTCCCAAATTCACCTCTCAGCCAAAATTAAAGGGTTAAATCCCTTCTACATTTATCCCACGTGGCCAAGAAGATTCCAAGTACAAAGTGACATCTCAACAACCAAAACGTCACAAGAAGGCTCTTGATTGGTTGATTTGACAAAGAATGACACGCGGGATTTAAACAAATACACCAAAGATGGGAAATTTACACTAAACTCAGTGTTAAAGAAGCACAAGAGCTCCCAACTTATGGGATTGCCAGCTTGGCAATCCGTGTGCAACTTATGGGATTGCCAGCTTGAAAGAATTCAAGGGCCAAGATCAAGACTAAGAGGAGCGTGTATTCAAGACCTAGAAGCTTCCTTCTCCTCCTATAAACAGGAGGCCGCTTTCACTCACATCAGTATCTAGCTTAGGAGTAGGAGTAGGAGTAGCTTAGTATAGCTTATTGCTTAGTTTTCCAGCTTATTATGTTTTCAAAAT
>BQNB010012984.1:2470-22813 GCA_026074375.1 Tanacetum coccineum | reverse complement strand
GTTAAACCACTTATTCGATCTATTACAAGTACACAACCAAACACCTCACAAAATAGGAAGATAAAAATACTCAAATCACTCAACTAATCTATATGGTAACATGTAACTAATTCGCTCAATTGCTCGGCCGTGACGAGTATTCTATCATAAGCTTGGCAAGGATACACATCTCCACCACTAAAGCCAAGGAGTAACAAGTTTATAAAGGTAAATATGAGTTTTTTGTATGGAAAGGCTTACGGTTGATCATTCTACAATCTTTCACCAGAAGTACCACTCCAACAAGGCAGCTGAAGCATACATACATAGCCGTAACGACGGAATAGACATGTGTGCTCGATCACATCCTCATTCAAATTTAACCAACGGTTAGGATGAAGAATGATATAGGGTAGGAACCTTTTAACTTTCACCAAAAGTCGTAAACCAATAAGGCAGCTGAGACATGCATACATGGCTGTAAAGACGGAATAGACATGCACGCTCGAACAAGTCCTCATTCACGTAAAACCAACGGCTAATCATTAGGTGAGAGGGAAGTAAATTGTTGTTAAATAAAAATCAAGAAAAAAATAGATTATGACTTAATACAAGTTGCTAGACACTTTTTCCCGACCATTACCATGATAAAGACACAACTATTTACAACGTCTTGATCATAGATCAAAAACAACAACCTAAGTTGGCATTCCCGTAACGATCAACTTCCCAATCGTCCCAAAACTTTACATACTCTACAAGGCAAGTGGCGATATCTTCCACTTTGTACAATACTTTACATCGTTGATTTTTAAGAGGTATCAACGAACAATCGATCCTTCGTGTAATTCCTCCGGTAATGCTCTTTGCGAAACGATTATCTTCAAACTTTCTTTCTCTCTCTTTTTGTATTTTTTTCTCATTTTTTCCATTTTTTGCTAACTATTTGATTCGTTAGAATCTATATATACGTGATAATAAAATATATAATATGATGGAAAATTACCAATTTACCCTTGAGGACAAAGGTGAAAAGGGAAATCTTCACAAATATATATAATATAATACGTATATAAACCGGGAAGAATGATTCCCCGGGTCGTTTCCCCAACGATTTATGAAATTGAAACCACGTTCTTGTTTGGACAAAGATTTGAATAAACAAAAAGATTGATTTGATTATCTATAACTACTAATTAAAAACAGCAATTAAAACAAGCAAACAAAAACAATTAATGCACTAAAACAATTAACAAGGACAATTAAAACGCGACAAATAAGCAACTATACTAAATTTAACTCCTAAAAATGCAAATTTAAATTCTAAACCTGAATTAAGACTAAAGAAAATTTTAAGAAAATGAAAATTATTATTTTTTTTATTATTTTTGAATTTATTATGAATTAAAAACTAAATAAACCTATTTAAACCCTAGAAAATAGCAAATTAATTCTTAAAAATTCTAAAAAATAATTTTTAAACTTAGAAAAATCTAAAATATTATAAAAACTAAGAAAACTATTTTTAACTATTTCTAATAATAAAATCCAATTTTTAAATCTAAATTAAAAGGCTTAAAAATGAAATTAAAAATCTAAAAAGGATAAAAATTCTTTTAATAAATGTAAACCCAAAAGTATTTATTCTAATACTAAAAACTATTTTTTTGTATTTTTAAAAGTTATTTTACTTATTCTTCAAAGAATTTAAAAATATTCTTAAATTTAAAAATAAACAAGATTATTTCTCTATTTTCTCTACATTTAGAATTTCACAATTTACCCCTATTGTTTCCATACTCATTAACATGTAATCCCTTAATTCTTTAAAATAGTATTTATTGAATATTTAACATTTTAACATTTTAATTTCTACGCTTTTCATTCTATAACATTTACGTTTTAAACCCGAATAACTTTTAAATATTTTTAGTGTCAAGAATTTATATAAACCGCGTTAAGTTAGCTTACAATCTAATTTCTTTATTATTATTACTCGTTCGCCGTAAATCATTGTTCATAATCCTTTTCCTTTTCGATATAGTATTGCTTTGCTAACTAGTTTTCCTAATCCAATTTTGGGTTTCGGTATGGGCGACTCCAAAAACCAAGACCCGAGGGCATGCATGTTTCAATATCCATTTATGTCTAATTTTATGAGATAACTTATATGCAAGCTCTAGAGTTTATTACATGCATTATTTCTATAAAATACCAAACCCACATGGCCTACACCATGTTTCTTTTTCTGTTTCTCTGCGTCGAGCCCAAACAGTGGGTTTAAGACTACTGTTGTGGCTTCTTCTCCCCCCACAATGAGCCTTATAACAAGCATAACTAGTGCTTCCACTTAGACCCATATGATTTCTGACTTAACTACTTGGTTACGATGTTTTTAAAATGATGAGACACAAGGATGATTCATGCGAGCAGGCCCAACATCGGCTGATGTGGTCGCACCCCTTTTGTGGTGTGTTTGCTTACGTTTTTAATGGGTTTCGAATGCTAAGTGGTGTCGAGTATTTACAAGGCCTCGTTATAATCCCTCGAGCACATCTTTGTCCAGTTTCTTTTGGGATGCGACGTCCTAACAGTGAGCCAATGGCTCACTGTGGTTCGTTTCATGCTGGTAGGCTAAGCTTGGTTTTATGCCAAGATCGACGCATGTTAATGTCGTGCAAGTAACGTATAATCTATCGTTTATTCATCCCTAGTGAACCAACATTTACGTATAAGTTTTAAAGTTTTCATAGAAATCCCTTGGTCCGTTATTTGTTCTTATGAACGTCATGGTTTACACTAATTTTCTATCGCACGTATGTTGGGTTGAAGGTGTTGGCACACGCATGGACACAAGGACCACGCATGGGTTGTACCATGCGTGCCATGCGCTTGTCATGCAAAAAGCCAGGGTTCATTAAACTACAACGTAAATCACATTTTAATGATAGATGTTAAACTACGAGGATAACCTTATCGAGGGTCCAAAGTCTGGCCAAAAGACGACGATCAGGAGATGATGGTGGTAAGAGGTCGAACCTCCTTCGGCTTCAACCCCTTATAAACCACCGGCATTCCTAGTTTAAGAACCAACAAAAACCCAATACTCAAACCTATGCTTTCTTCTTATTTTCTTCAAAGTTAGATAATGGCTATAAGTGTGCAGCATGGCTTAATGTAACTCAAATTAGCACTAGTTCGTGAGACTTTTCATATTGCATGGTGAGTGCATACTTATGAACACATTTGTATTCATTGGACCTTTTCCTAATACTGTTAAAGAATATATGCCATTGTTGACTTGAGATTTGAAATAGGTACAAGACGTAGCATGTGAAGGATTTTTCAAAAGAAAAGAAGTAAATAAGGTAGCTATGTAAGGCATATCATGATGATTTCTTTGGCTTTGTATTTTGAAATGTGGTTACGGGTATTTATTTAAGTGTAGATGGTTTTATAAAATAATACAAGTAGATGGCTTCGTTTCACAAAATGTGAAATAAACATGGTTTTTATTGCTACAAGTTCTAAAATATCTTTTTAGACATAAAGCAATAATAGTGATATTCGCGTGCTATTAAGGCTTTCCGTAACACAAGTAATGCATGCCTTTCATAGAATAACTTTCTTTTGAGATTAACGGTAAATTTTGCAAATTTTGCGGTACATAATCTTACCAAATGAAAAAGAGAAATATAAATTTTACGATGTGTCACAGTCTCCCCAGGTTAGAAGATTTCGTCCTAAAATCAAGACGATGTAAGAGATTGTGGGTCGCGAACAAGTAGGGGTATTTGCTCTTGAATTGGTCCTCACGTTCCCACGTGTATTCTGGACCTCTACGTGCATTCCAATAGACTTTAACGATAGGTATACGGCTTCGTTTGAGTTGCTTGACCTCACAGCTCATAATCTTTACAGGTTCTTCAACGAAATTGAGTTTGTCGTCGAGTTGGATTTCCTCCAGGGGAATAATGAGTGTGTCATCGGACAAACATTTCTTTAGGTTGCATACGTGGAACACATTGTGTACTCGACTAAGTTCTTGAGGCAATTCCAAATAGTAAGCTACTGGACCGATCCTTTCTATGATTTGGAAGGGTCCAATATAACGAGGGTTTAGCTTCCCACGCTTCCCAAATCGAATCACACCCTTTCATGGTGCGACTTTAAGCATAACCTTATCTCCAACTTCAAACTCAAGAGGTCTACGCCTCTTGTTAGCATAACTCTTTTGTCGGTCACGTGTAGCTTGCATGCGATCCCTAATCTTGAAAATCTTTTCTGTAGTCTTGTGAATAATCTCTGGTCTGGTGAGTTGTGCCTCTCCAACTTCAGGCCAACAAACAGGCGAACGACACTTCCTACCGTAAAGTGCTTCGAACGGTGCAGCTTTAATGCTCGTGTGATAACTATTGTTGTACGAAAATTCTACTAGGGGTAAGTGTCTATCCCAACCATTCTCGAAGTCAATTACACAGGCTCTCTCACAAATCTACAAACGCCTGACAGTTCCTCCTCTCAGATCTGACCATCTGTCTGCGATGATAAGCAGTGCTAGTTCAAGCTAGCGTACCTAAGGCTTTAATGCACAGATTGCCAAACTTCGAAAGTGAAATGGGCTATCATGATCGGAGATGAATTGACATCGTTATACCAAGTTCCCCTTGCTACAATCTCTTTCATGTACAGCCGGAGCGTTAATTTTTTTGTTGAATCCGTACTCCTTCATTGCAAAAAGTGGAACAGACTTGGGTAAAACGATCAACAATGACCCCAATCAAATATAATCCAGGCTTGCCACGTTTTTTTTGGTAGCTTGGTGATGAAATCCATTGTTATCTTCTCCCACATCCATTCTGGTATATCTGGTTGGACCAACAATCCAGAGGGCCTCTGATGTTCAGCCTTAACCTCAGCACAAGTCAGGCATTTGCTGACATATGTAGCGATTCCAGCCTTCATGTTTGGCCACCAATATAACATTTTCAGATCATGGTATATCTTGTCGGACCCTAGATGAATAGAATAATTTGACCTATGTGAATCGTGCATAACCAAAGATCTCGTACCACTGTAACATGGTAACCAGCTTCTATTATCCAAACATAATGTTCCATCAGCGCGGGCTTCTAACCCTTAATCATGCCACCATATCCTTATCTTCAATGTTTTTCAACCTTAACAACCCCAGCTTCGCCTTCCATCCTCAAGGATTTGTGACGAAAGGTCTAAGCTAATGGTCATAACCAGAGCTTTTACTCGTAGCGGTTTGACCCTTTCCTTCTGACTCAAAGCATCTGCTACAACATTTGCTTTCCCTGGGTGGTAACAAATTTCGCAATCGTAATCACTTAGGAGCTCTATCCATCGGCGTTGCCTCATATTGAGTTCTTTTTGGTTTAAGATAAGTTGTAGGCTCTTATGATCTGTGTACACAACACATTTTGTACCATATAAATAGTGTCCTCCAATATCTTCCAAGGCGAACACCTACCGCTCCTAACACCCAATCATGAGGTGTAGTTCTTCTCGTAATCTTTAGTTGTCTGTAAGCGTATGCAATTACATTATCCTGTATGCAATAGTAACCGCACCTAACCTTTTATGGAAGCAACAACTGTACACTACAAAGTCATCACTGCCTTCTGGTAGTGCTAAAATAGGTGCATCACATAGTTTCTGTTTCAGCAATTGAAAAGCCATCTCTTGCTTTTCACCCCAATCAAACTTTCTATCCTTTTATGTTAGCTCCATCATAGGTTTAGCTATTTTAGAGAAATCCCTTCAATGAATCTCCATAGTAACCTTGCAAAACCTAAGAACTGGCAAATTCCGAAGAGTGGTTGAGATGCCAATTCTTAACCGCCTCAATCTTTAGTTTGGGTCACGTGAAATACCACTGGCTATCGATCCACGTATCCAAGACCTTCACTGTAGGATCCAAAATTCGCACATGGAAATTTTGGCATACAGTTCTTCCTTCTTCAACAACTCTAGAATAGTCTTCAGGTGTTCTTCGTGTTCTTTCTCGTCACGGGAGTATATGAGAATATCGTCAATGAACACAATCACAAACTTGTCCAAGTATGGTTTGCACACATGGTTCATGAGGTCCATGAATACCACAGGTGCGTTGGTCAACCCAAAAGGCATAACTTGGAACTCATAGTGTCCGTATCGTGTTCTGAAAGCAGTCTTGGGAATATCTTCTTCTCTAACCCTTAACTGATGATAACCTGACCTTAAGTCAATTTTTGAGTAGATGTTGGATCCTTGCAACTGATCGAATAAGTCATCGATTCTTGGTAAGGGGTAATGATTTTTCAACCTGTGAGTTCATTCAATTGCCACAATAAACGATACACATTCCTGAAAGTTCCATCTTTCTTTTTTTGACAAATAAGATTGTTGCTTACCCCACGGAGAGGAACTTGTCTTATAAAATCTTACGGAAAGTTCTTTTTATTACTTCGGCTAATTCCTTCATCATTGCAGGTGCAAAGACGATATTGTTAACGCGGGCAACAGTGCAAGCTCCGGGTATTTAGCTCGATGTGAAATCAACTTAGCGGAAGAGGGTAATCCTAGACAAATTCTTCAAGGGAAATACTTCGAGAAAGTCTCTAACGACAAGCACGTCTTTCTATTTCTTTTTTTGGATGCCTTAGTTTCCTCTTTCTTCATCATTTGAACTAAGAACACTTGACATCCTTTGTCGGATGACCCTTTCGCGTCCTGATGCTCAAGATGACTACTAGTCTGGACTATTTTGATAACTCCCTTCTCTCGCCTTAGTTTTATGTAGCAATCATTTCCATACGGAACACGAATGTTCTTCTCATAACACACAACCTTCGCGCGATGCTCGACCATCCAATCCATTTCGACGATGACGTCAAAACTTCCTAGTTCTATAGGGAGTAAGTCAATTTTGAACAGGTGATTTTGCAAGTTAAGGGTACACCCTCTTAAAATACTATTTGTGGTTAGCGACTTTCCGTCGGCTAGCTCTACACTATAATTAGTATCTAAGGTTGTAGGAGGGATGTCTATATATTTACTGAAAGCATATGACATAAAGCTTATATCCACACCAATATCAAATAGCACCAAAGCATAAACATTATTGATCAGGAATGTAACCTCACCCACATGTTATCTTTCACACAGTACCTTAGCACATAGCTGTATACACTGGCTAGGTGCTTTGCGTCCTCCTTGATTTGCTTGGTTGATGCTTGGTTGGTTATTTCACCCCTAATTTTTTTAAAGGGTTTCCTTGATTTTCTACCTCTGATTGGTTTGAGGATTTTGTAAGGTTGCCATCAAATTTGGTTTCTACAAACCCACCGGCCTTTGGCCTCCATTATTCAGGCACTTGTTCTTGTAATGTCCCTTGTCGCCACATCCAAATCAAGTAACATCACTTCCCTGTCCTCCTTGGCTTCCGGGTCCTCTTTGGCTTGCGGGACGAGGTGGGGCTGGGCAGTCTTTGACTTTATGTCTTGCCCTTCCATAGTTGTGACAAGTAGGAGGGCATGCGTCAGTGTGGTATCGTCCATACTTCCTACACATAAGGCAGAAATTTGCCAACGTAAAGAACCTTGGCCCAGCTGTAAACACCCCTGTTGTCTCTTACGTTTGTTCGATTAATATTACAAGTGGGTGTTCGGGTTGTTGTTGTATGTATGGTTCCCATTCCCATTTCCGCTTGTCACCAAAGTTTTTCTCCTAACTCTTTGGACTACATGGTACATCAACCCTTAAGCCGATTATCAAATCGCTTCATGCAAATCTACTAGTTTGATGAGATACATTACCCTTTGAAGATGCAAAGGTTGACCTTCATATGTAACGATCCAACAACCGGTTCGTGTTGGGTACTCATTTCAGGCATAAGAGGTATGAGTTATTGGAAACCTTGATTATAGGCGGTAAGTTTGGCTTTCACCTTGAAATACCATAGATCGTTGTCCATTGCTTGACTTTATATTCGAGGACAGTACTTCCGGGATGAACATAAGCCTTGAAATCACTCCAATGGTTGCATAGCGTATCGAAGTAACAGAATGAACTACAACGTTCCATCCACAAGATAAAGCACTATCTATAGTGTCCTAGAAGCACACTTATAACTCTGTCAACCTTCGGCAATTGTTGATAAACCAAATTGAGATTCTAGATTCTCAAGACTCGTGTTAAGCCTACATCACCTTCAGTACCACGGAAGGTTTTCATACATGGACTGCACAAAATTCATTGTAGATGCATGCCATATTCTGGAAATGAGTTGGAATCCTAGTTGGTCTTTTTTTTTTGAGTGCTTGCAGCATGAGTCACAGCGACAGCTGCGAGTGCTTCAGCTACTCTTATGGCAATGAGCTGGTTGATCATCTAAGTATCAATGCCACTGTTGATGTCCACGTTGTTTTGGTTGGTCGAACGGTTGACTAGGGGGTTCTGGCGGATAGTTAGGCGTCATCCCAGTGCCATTTTTCTATAAGAGGGACAATGGAAATGACAGTTATGACATGTACGAAAATTATGTGCGTAAAGATAGTCACGGTACTACAAATGGCATGTCTTTTGAAATCAATACTGTTATTATTCGCAAACACGATACTCATTCCGAAGAGTAAGGGGATACAAGAGTTCACTAGCCGTGACAAACCCATAGCTTAGTGGTTGTACAAAAGACAGAAATAAAACTAGTTGTTGTTACGGTAGATTCGTTGGACCACTTCCTTGAGTGCCTCCTTCCTCTTCTGTCGTGCTTCCTCTTGAGCATTACTAGCACGATCCTCCGCATCCTCACATACTTGTCTAAGCTGAGTAATCAGTTCATCCATAGATAGCGTCTCTAATGAACTTTCCTCGACTCGGGACTTTACATCCCATAGTGTCAGGAAGGCTTCTAACAGGCATTTGGGTAATGGTCTATGTCCTCGAGAATGGTATGCAACTGTCCTCTAAGGCGCGTCGTGCATACTATCAAGGCCATCTCAGGTACAGGCACCGAATTCTGACCAGTTTCTGTTAGAGGGTCTGTTTCACTAATCATCCGCTGGTAGGCGGCCATCGTGAATGGAGATAATGGTGAGGGTTGTGGAGTAAGAGGATCAAATTGGTAATCATCAAGGTTGATAGCAAAAATTCTGGCACGTTCAGCAAGGTTTGGCTCAATAGGTGGAATAGATATACGAGCGGTACGTCTGATAGTTGGGGGAAATGGTGATACAGATGGCAAAATAAGTAATCCTAGAGTAGGACGTCTCCTGTGGTACACCTGAGGAAGTGTGTCAGGGAGTCTGGGGGGGTACCAGTGTAGTGTTATTGGTGTGTCTCAATTCATCCGAGTTCGACATGTCTCCGAGACATGAAAATATGAAATAAGGATATAGATATATTTCAAAATACGCGTAGTTAAGCCTGTTTAATGCACATGTATCCCATATTAAGTATACGTATATGGTTAATACACATGTAACCCATATTAAGTATATGTATCTCGTATATGTCTATGTCACATGTACCCCATTTTAATATATGCACTCCTTTGATTTTCGATTCCTTTGTGCTCTATTTTAAGAAATCAGCAATGACAGATAGTAGAAGCATAATAAGCATGTTAAGCAGATAAGTAGTTATAGTCTAGTGCTACCTAATATAACCTAGTTCTCTATAGCTCAGGGCTGTGATACCAATCTGTCACACCCCTAAAATATCAGAGTATAATGGCAACCGAGGGAGTGTGACTTCATGATTATCATACTTCTAAGCAATACAGAACGACCTCTATATGAGACGTTTTAAGAAAACAGATCACTTGAATTAGGAAATAATAAATTGTTTAACATTCAGCGGAAGCATAAAATAGACAATACAACATTGTTTTAAATAGTACAAGTGATCTTCAGATAACGGGAAAATAACTGCAATGCATGAGACTTCATATAGCATCTTCATTCTTAATACCTGAGAAAAACATTGCTAAAGTGTCAACATAAAGTTGGTGAGTTCATAGGTTTGTTTAAGCAGAAAATGTAGTGTTTGTGAATCACAAGATTTCATCCACATATGACAATATAACAGATACAAAGTCATATAAATTGCATTACTATTGTCTAAGCTCATGACACCGAAGCGTTAACATATACCAACAATAAATGAATGCCCTTGCAGGTGTCTAACCCGGGACACCCGTAATTTGACTCAAATGAAACTGTGTTTGCTTGACTAATGTCAGTCCAAGACAAACAGGGATTGTCAATCCCGATAGATCTATCCATAACATTCGCGCTCACAAAGATTGACGGTTCATGATAATTCGGGCAAATAGCAACTTGGGTTAAATCGGGACTTAGACCAATCAGTAATGAGTAATTGTACTTGTATTCACACGTTTAAAATAAGCAATGTTCTCACCCCAAAAGATGATTTAAAACAGTAGAGTAGGGGCTATGAAAACTCACCTTGTCGGTTAATCGATGGAGATTGGAAATGGATTAAGGCACGTCAAATGGCGACTCAGTCAAACACCTAAGTAATTATAACAATTACTGAGTCTACATTCTAAAATTAATGTATGCAATGAATTATGCAAATGGTTAAAAGGCATAGCCGTTATATGGTAACGTTTTACGTTTTCAAAGGGTTGATTAAACCGTTGGCTCTAGGGATGATACACGACTACGCACCTATAAGTGTTTATACCTAATTTAATGTAAGTATGGGTTTAAGATCACATGGTCATATTTGTTAATACAATTTAGGTTTTAATAATATAACTATCATTTTAACGACTATTGAATTACATACATGTGTTTATCTCGTTCATTTATATACTCTAGTCATCACTTAAGTCTCGTATAATTATCCATTTTATATGTCGTAGTTCACGTGAAATCGTCTAAATAATCTTTGTAAAACAAAATTTATTTACTTGTATTTAACATTCTTACGTTTCAACGTTTATAATTCAAATCATGTGGCTTCTAAATCATATTTTAAACTCAATTAAGTTTTGAAAATATTTTTAGTGTTAACTAAAATTTACGAGCCGGGATAAACTCGTTTACTTGTTTAAAAGTTTGGTTCCATTGTTAACAATTATAAACCATCGACAAATATCGTTTCCAACTTATACTTGAAATCAGGAGGCCACCCAATTTGGTGCTCAACCGAGAGTTCGATAGCTACACATGAAATATATATCTAAAATTTACAAATGAAAGTAGTATAAATGTTTCTACGTCAACTTGTCGTAACCAAAAGAATATGCACTCTTTTATATTACCAAAATTTATCACATGTATGTATACATTAGTCTATGTCCTACCACTTTTGTTTTTCCTTTTTTTTTGCTGCTCACTGACGCAACAACAGTGAGTTTTTAAACTCACTGTTTTCAGTTTCATTTCCACCGTAGCAAGACTCACATGTATATATTATATGTCACGTGTTTCTTCCTTTCTTTTTCCCTTTTTGCTGCCCAACAGTCGTAACAACAGTGAGTTTTTAAACTCACTGTTTTTCGTTTCTCTCCTTCCTCAACGAAACCCACAACACAAAATGTGTTCTACATATTTGCATTTTTACGATTACATGTTAACACCCAAGAGGCTATAACTTCTAGTTACAAGCGCGAACTTTATGCTCTTTAACAGGACACATCCGGGCTGCGTAGCCAGTTTCCTCCCCCCCCCCCTTTCAAGAAACGCAAGCAACACTATGGGAAGTGGTACCCATCTACGATTAGTGGTACGCCTCATGGTTTTATGTCAAAGGTTTATTGAAGTATAGTTATGAACAACGAACATAAGTCGTTTGTTTTTACTAGAGTCTATGACGCATCAATGGTGAGCAAATGGCTCATTGTGGTTCGACTTGGGTCATATGGTTACACTCATGTCATAGGTCGATGTCACATATCAGAAGTTCTACATTATTTTACGTGAAAGGTTTGTCGAGGTATCTTTTGGGTTTCTTGGTCACGGCATGCTTAGGGTTTTTACAAGAATTTTGTGTTTAATTCCAGTGTATGCTAATCCTTAACGAACCAATATAGCAAGCCTCATATGGTTTTAAGGTCACTGGGGTTTTGTTATTTTTATTACATATGGTACGATATTTACAAATGTTACTTCACGTTGTTATTTTATGTATGATACAACTCAAACTCTTGTATGCATGCTTATATACTAACCTTGCATGGCTTGCACCATGCAGGTCGTGTATGTGTAGTGCGAAGTCGAGGCTTTTTCGAATGAAACTACAAGGGTATGTGCCATACCATGATAAATGTTAAGCTATAAAAGAAAAAGACTTACAAAGGTCCAAGTGCTTGCTAGACGATGAGAGGTGTAGCGGTGACGAGGAGTGCTAAACCAATCCTTGGTTACTACTCTTCAAGCCCGACGTTAACTAGCCTTTGAAAACTTAACTCCTACTGACTTGTGTAAACTTTGTTTTTAAACTTTGGTTGTGATGAATTTGTTCGTGCATGGTGGCTATTTATACTATAAGGTGATCACTAGTACGCATGTGAATGACATTATTTATCTATACTATTTGTGCATGATATTATTTGTGATGATTGTTCTTTTCTAATACTATTAGGGAATAGATGGTGTTATTGAATTGAAATTTGAAACAAGACATAGCAGGTGAAAAATCTTAAAAAGGTGTAGGTCATTGCATGCAAGAATGAAATGATATTGTCAGTTCGTTTAATTTGAATTTCCTTCTATTGATTGACTTTGATAAGATTTTGCACATTTGAGTTTTTTTGGAGACGTAACGTCAAGTCACATTATTTATATAGTAAATTCTATATATCGGCCCATTTATATATTATTTATTGAAGTATGAACGGGTTCAAAAATAATATAGTCGTGCGATTTTGTTTCTTACTGCGTGAAAATTATGATTTTTATTGTTACGCGATCTCCAAAGTACCCCTTTTTGATCCGTAAATAAAATGACGATTTATGTGCGTTATTATAATTTTTTTTAACTAGCGCAAAATGTTGTATGCCGCTTGAAGGATAACTTTTATTGGAAAAGTAACGGTACATTTGAAATGACTTGCGATACATACTTTGCATAAAGGAACAAAAGTTATTTATTTTTCCGAGGTGCTACATCCGCCCCATGTTATGCGATTTAGTCCCAAAATCAAGACATTGTGGTAGATCGCGGATTTGTGAATAGGTGAGGGTATTTCTCCTTGAATTGGTCCTCGCATTCCTAAGTGTACTCTGGGCCTCTACGTGCGTTCCAACGGACCTTAATGATTGGTATACGGCTTTGCTTGAGTTGCTTGACCTCGCGGTCCATAATCCCTACGGGTTCTTCAACGAAATTGAGTTTGTCGTCGAGTTGGATTTCCTCCAGAGGAATAACGAGGGTGTCATCGGACAAACATTTCTTTAAGTTGCAGACGTGGAACACATTGTGTACTCGACTAAGTTCTTGAGGTAATTCCAAACGGTAAGCTACTGGGCCAATCCTTTCTATGATTCGAAAGGGTCCAATATAACGAGGGTTTAACTTTCCACGTTTTCCAAATCGCATTACACCCTTCCAGGGCGCAACCTTGAGCATAACCTTATCTCCAACTTCAAATTCAAGGGGCCTACGCCTCTTGTCAGCATAGCTCTTTTGTCGATCATGTGCAGCTTGCATGCGATCTCTAATATTAAAGATCTTCTCCATAGTCTCGTGTGATCTCCGGTCTGGTAAGTTGTACTTCTCCAACTTCAACCCAACAACCAAGAGACGACACTTCCCTACGAAAGTGCTCGAACTTATTTTTGGGTATTCTGGGGGGGGAGCAGCTTTAATTCTCGTGTGATAACTATTATTGTATGAAAATTCTACTAGGGGTAAATGTCTATCCCAACTAGTTTTGAAGTCAATCATGCAAGCTCTTATGCATGTTCCTAAAAGGTTGAATGATTCCCCCCCTTGCTTTTACTTTTGATTTTGACCCGTCTGAGGGTGATAGGCAGTGCTCAATTCCAACTGCTTACCCAATGCTTTATGCAAAGATTGCCAAACTCTCGAAGTGAAATGGCTATCACGATCAGAGATGATTGACACCGGTATTCCATGTCTTGCTACTATCTCCTTCATGTACACCTCATCAATTTTTCTGTTGAATCCATCTCCTTCATAAGTGCGCAGACTTAGTAAGACGATTAACAATGACCCAATCCGAAGCGTATCCTGCGCCGTTTTGGTAGGTTTGGTATGAAAATCCATTATAGCTTCTCCCTATTCCATTCTGGTATAGCGGGTTGGAGCAATAAACCAAGGTCACCGGATGTTTCCGCGTTAACCTTGGCATAAGTCAGGCATTGCAGACATATGAGGCGATGTTACCCTTCATGTTTGGGCCCACCAATATATCAATCTTCAAGGCTTGGTACAAATTTGTCGGATCCTGATGAATAGAATACGTTGACTTATGAGTTCGTGCATAATCAAAGATCATTGTGTCATCGTGGTAACCAACTCCTATTATCCAAACATAATGTTCCATCAGCGCGGGCTTCTAATTTCTTTAGCATGCCTTCAATATCTTCTGCTTCAATGTTTTCAACCTTAACTGCTTATTTCTGAGCCTCAAGGATTCATGACGGAAGGACTAATCCAATGGTCATAACCAAGGCTCTTACCCGTAATGGTTCGATTCTTTCCTTTCGACTCAAAGCATCCGCTACGACATTTGCTTTCCCCGGGTGATAATGAATTTCGCAATCGTAATCACTTAGGAGCTCTATCCATCGGCGTTGCCTCATATTGAGGTCCTTTTGGTCTAGGATATGTTGTAGACTCTTGTGGTCGGTGAACACTACACATTTTGTGCCATACAAATAGTGTCTCCAGATCTTCAGGACGAACACTACTGCTCGTAATTCCATATCATGAGTGGTGTAGTTCTTCTCGTGGATCTTTAGTTGTCTGGAAGCGTATGCAATAACGGCATTCTCCTGCTCGTACCGCACCTAACCCCGTTGTGTTTTTATGGATGCATCACAGTAACGAACAAAATCTTCACTGCCTTCCGGTAGTGCGAAGATAGGTGCAGCACATAGTTTCTGTTTCAATAGTTGAAAAGCTCTCTTGTTCTTCACCCAATGACTTCTGGTTCTTCTGCGTAAGCTCAGTCATAGGCTTAGCTATTTTGGAGAATCCTTAATGAAATCTATCTCTCTCTGCCCATAGTAACCGGCAAGACCTAAGAATAGTCGATCTTCGAAGGGGAGTAGTGGGGATAGGCCTAAGTCCTTGACACCACAATCTTAGCTGGATCCACTGACTGCCACTGCTATCATCCGTGACCAAGGAATTTTACCATATTGATCCAAAATTTACACTTGGAAAATTTAGCATACAGTTCTTCTTTCTTCAACAACTTTAGAATAGTTTTCAGGTGTTCTTCGTGTTCTTTCTCGTTGTGGGAGTATATGAGAATGTCGTCGATGAACACAATCACAAACTTATCCAAGTATGGATTGCATACACAGTTCATGAGATCCATGAACACCGTAGGTGCGTTGGTCAAACCAAAAGGCATAACTCGGAACTCATAGTGTCCGTATCGTGTTCTGAAAGCAGTCTTGGGAATATCTTCTTCTCTAACCCTTAACTGATGATAACCTGACCTTAAGTCAATTTTTGAGTAGATGTTGGATCCTTGCAACTGATCGAATAAGTCATCGATCCTTGGTAAGGGATAATGATTTTTTTACTGTAAGTTTGTTCAACTCATGGTAATCGATACACATCCGGAAAGATCCATCTTTCTTATTGACAAACAAGATTGGTGCTCCCCACGGAGAGGAACTTGGTCTTATAAAACCTTTGTCAGAAAGTTCTTTTAGTTGTTCGGCTAGCTCCTTCATCTCTGCAGGTGCCAAGACGATATGGGCCGTGCACAGTGCACTCCGGTATTAACTCGATATGAAAAGTCTACTTGGCGTGTCGGGGGTAATCCTAGCAAATCTTCAGGAAATACTTCTGAAAAGTCTCTAACAACAGGTACATCTTCAATTATCCTCTCTAAAATTTTGGTTTTCTCTTCCTTCATCATTTGAATCAAGAACACTTGACATCCTTGGTTGATGTACTTCTGTGTCTTGATGCTCGAGATGACTTCTAATCTCGATTCTCTTTTAATTTCTATCCTTTCGCCTTGTATGATCAGCATATCGTTTCTGTACGGAACACGAATGTACTTCTTATAACACACAACTTCTGCGTGATGTTCGACCATCCAATCCATTCCGACGATGACGTCAAAACTTCCTAGTTCTATAGGGAGTAAGTCGATTTTGAACAGGTGATTTTGCAAGTTAAGAGTACACCCTCTTAAAATAGTATTTGTGGTTAGTGACTTTCCGTCGGCTAGCTCCACATTATAATTAGTATCTAGGGTTGCAGGAGGGATGTCCACACTTTCCGCAGTGAGGTAACTTGCCAGCATAAGAACCTTGCCCGGCTATAAACACCCTTGCTGTCTCTGGGCGTTTGTTCGGGTTGAGGTTGCTAGCATTGTTGGTGTTGTTGGGGTTGTGGGTGTAGTGGTTTCCGTTCCATTTTCGTTTTTTGCTCGAGTTTTCTCCTAACTCTTGGACCACTTGGTACATCAAACCTTGAGCCATGTCAATTGCTTCATGCAAGTCTACTGGTTTGGATGATGTTACGTTACCCTTGATGCTCAAAGGTAGACCTTCAATGTAATGTTCCAACAACCGGTCGGCGTTGGGTACCATTTCAGGGCATAAGAGGATGAGTTCTTGGAAACGTT
This sequence comes from Tanacetum coccineum, assembly GCA_026074375.1. Lineage (NCBI taxonomy): Eukaryota > Viridiplantae > Streptophyta > Magnoliopsida > Asterales > Asteraceae > Tanacetum > Tanacetum coccineum. Next base: position 6,015 of record BQNB010012984.1, on the reverse strand, counting down.
GATTGTAGGCAGTAAGGTTTGTACCCTTTACTTTTAAGTTCCACAATTCATTTTCCATTTGCTTGATTTCATTCCTAGAACAGTACTTCAAACATACACGTTCCACCAAGTTAAAGCACCATCTAGCAGTATGCTAGAAGTAAATTTGACTCGGTCACCTTCTGTAGTGTTGCTTATCCCAATTTGAGATTCTAGTTTCTCAAACCATTGGGTTAAGCCTACAGCACCTTCAGTACCTCGGAAGTTTTCATGCATGACTGCATGGAATTCCTTGTAGTTGTATGTCTTGTTCTGGGAAGAGTTGGATCCTAGGTTGTTCTCTTCTTGAGTGCTTGCAACATGAGTCACAGCGGCAGCTGCGAGTGCTTCAGCAACTCTTGTGGCAATGAGCTGGTTGAGCATTTAAGTGTCAATGCCACTGTTGATATCCACATTGTTTCGATTGGTCAAACGGTTGACTGGAGGGTTTCGGTTGACAGTTAGGCGTCGTCCGGGTGCCATTTTCTATAAGAGGGACAATGAAGATGACAGTTATGACATGCATGAAAGTTATATGCGTAAAGATAGTCACGTTACTATAAATGGGGTAACAGAATGAACATACACGTTCCACCAAGTTAAAGCACCATCAAGCAGTGTGCTAGAAGCAAATTTAACTCGGTCACCTTCTGCAACATTGCTAATCCCAAATTGAGATTCTAGTTTCTCAAACCATCGGGTTAAGCCTACAGCACCTTCAGTACCTTGGAAGTTTTCATGTATGACTGCATGGAATTCCTTGTAGTTGCATGTCTTGTTCTGGGAAGAGTTGGATCCTAGGTTGTTCTCTTCTTGAGTGCTTGCAGCATGAGTCACAGCGGCAGCTGCGAGTGCTTCAGCAACTCTTATGGCAATGAGCTGGTTGAGCATCTGAGTGTCAATGCCACTGTTGATATCCACAATGTTTTAGTTGGTCAAACGGTTGACTGGAGGGTTCCGGTTGACAGTTAGGCGTCGTCCGGGTGCCATTTTCTATAAGAGGGACAATGAAAATGACAGTTATGACATGCACGAAAATTATACGTGTAAAGATATTACTACAAATGACATGTTTCTTGAAATTAATACTGTTATTCATAAACACGATATTTATTTCCGGGAATACAAGAGTTCACTAGCCGTGACAAACCCATAGCTTAGTGGTTATACAAAGGATAGAAATAAGACTAGTTGTTGGTACGGTAGATTTGCTGGACCACTTCCTCGAGTACCTCCTTCCTCTTCTGTCGTGCTTCTTCCTGAGCATTACTAGCATGATCCTCTGCATCCTCACACAATTGTCTAAGTTGAGTAATCAATTCATCCACTGATAGTGCCTCCAACAAACTTTCCTCAACTCGGGGCTTCACATCCCACAGTGTTATGAATGCTTCTAACTCCTCCAAACAGGCATTTGGGTAATGGTCCATGTCCTCGAGAATGGTATGCAACTGTCCTCTAAGGCGCGTTGTACATACGGTCAAGGCCGTCTCAGGTACAGGCACCGAATTCTGACCAGTTTCTGTTAGAGCTTCCTCCCTCTGGGTGGGGTCTGTTTCAGCAATCATCCGCTGGTAAGCAGCCATTGTGAATGGGGATAAAGGTGAGGGTGGTGGAGTAACAGGATCAAGTTGATAATCATCAAGGTTAATAGCAGAAATTCTGGCATGTTCAGCAAGATTTGGCTCAATAGGTGGAATAGATATACGAGCGATACGTCTGATAGTTGGGGGAAATGGTGATACAGATGGTAAAATAAGTAATCCTAGAGTAGGACGTCTCCTGTGGTACACCTGAGGGAGTGTTTCAGGGAGTCTGGGTGGTACCAGTGTAGTGTTATCGATGTGTCTCAATTCATCCGAGTTCAACATGTCGCTGAGACAAGAAAATATAAAATAAGGATTTAGATATATTTCAAAATACGCGTAGTTAAGCCTGTTTAATGCACATGTAACCCATATTAAGTATATGTATCTCATATACGTCTATGTTACATGTACCCCATTTTAATATATGCACTCCTTTGACTGTCGATTCCTTTGTGCCCTATTTTAAGAAATCAGCAATGACAGATAGTAGAAGCATAATAAGCATGTTAAGCAGATAAGTAGTTATAGTCTAGTGCTACCTAATGCAACCTAGTTCTCTATATAGCTCAGGGCTCTGTAACCAATCTGTCACACCCCCAAAATATCAGAGTATAATGGCAACCGAAGGAGTATGACTTCATGATTATCATACTTCTAAGCAATACAGAACGACCTCTATATGAGACATTTTAAGAAAACGGATCACTTGAATTAGGAAATAATAAATTGTTTAACATTCAGCGGAAGCATACAATAGATAATACGACATCGTTTTTAAATAGTACAAGTAATCTTCAGATAACTGGAAAAATGACTGCAATGCATGAGACTTCATATAGCATCTTTATTCTTAATACCTGAGAAAAACATTGCTAAAGTGTCAACATAAAGTTGGTGAGTTCATAGGTTTGTTTAAGCAGAAAATGTAGTATTTATGAATCACAAGATTTCACCCGCATATGATGATATAACAGATACAAAGTCATATAAATTGCATTACTATTGTCTAAGCTCATGACACCGAAGTGTTAACATATACCAACAATAAAAGAATGCCCTTGTAGGTGTCTAACCCGGGACACCCGTAATATGACTCAAATGAAACTGTGTTTGCTTGACTAATGTCAGTCCAAGACAAACAGGGATTGTCAATCCCGATAGATCTATCCATCACATTTGCGCTCACAAAGATTGACGGTTCATGATAATTCGGGCAAATAGCAACTTGGGTTAAATCGGGACTTAGACCAATCAGTAATGAGTAATTGTACTTGTATTCACATGTTTAAAATAAGCAATGTTCTCACCCCAAAAGATGATTTAAAACAGTAGAGTAGGGGCTATGAAGACTCACCTTGTCGGTTAATCGATGGAGATTGGAAATGGATTAAGGAACGTCAAATGGAGACTCAGTCAAACACCTAAGTAATTATAACAATTACTGAGTCTACATTTTAAAATTAATGTATGCAATGAATTATGCAAATGGTTAAAAGGCATAGCCGTTATATGGTAACGTTTTACGTTTTCAAAGGGTTGATTAAACTGTTGGCTCTAGGGATGATACACGACTACGCACCTATAAGTGTTTATACCTAATTTAATGTAAATATGGGTTTAAGACCACATGGTCATATTTGTTAATACAATCTAGGTTTTAATAATATAACTATCATTTTAACGACTATTGAATTACATACATGTGTTTATCTCGTTCATTTATATACTCTAGTCATCACTTAAGTCTCGTATATTTATCCATTTTATATGTCGTAGTTCACGTGAAATCGTCTAAATAATCTTTGTAAAACAAAATTTATTTTCTTGTAATTTAACATTCTTACGTTTCAACGCTTATAATTCAAATCATGTGGTTTCTAAATCATATTTTAAACTCAATTAAGTTTTGAAAATATTTTTAGTGTTAACTAAAATTTA
>BQNB010012983.1:32606-73305 GCA_026074375.1 Tanacetum coccineum | reverse complement strand
TTAGCTCTCCGGCAGCGGCGCCAAAAACTTGATGCGTATTATGCTTTAAATATATTTTTACCAAGTTTTAAATTTATAAAACTCGTTTACCGATACACGCACTAACGGGCAAAGAATCCGGTCGTATGTAGTGCAGTAGCTTGGTAAATCCGAGGTCATCCCAAGAGCTAAGGTTTAATAGTTCTAATTTGATTGATGTCACGATTGAAAATAGTTTTAAGATTGATTTTAAGAATTACAGAAAAGTAAATGCAATAAAATAAATAGTATAAGATATTAGGGAGAAAGGCGTGCTAACATAACCATTTCACTACCAATGATACGATTACATTTTCCTGTGCAATGTTTAATTATATGTTCTATTAGTGGTTTTAATGTCAACAAACCCGAATTTTCATTTGAGGTTTGTCCTATACTTGCTCTGTTATCCAACATTCCCCTACGATCACACGAGTAGGGCGTCCAAGCTTGTAGTGGTTAAATTCTAACTACCCTTAAGACCAATCTATAATCTAAACCGATTATTAACCCTCTCTGAAAAGAGTTCCCATACTTTTTAAGTATTTAATATGACAAAGGCGGTAATCTGGTTAATTCCTACACTATGGATAGATGTCAAGCTACCCTAGTACCCTACTAATCCCAGGTTCAACATGGTAAGTCTAATATCAGGATTAATAAGATCTAGGCCACCCTCTATACTACCAAAACATGGGGATCAATGAAAGGCTATAAGGATATCTAACAGAACCATAATTGAACAAGAAGTTATAATCATAACAATAGTAACTACATGGTTAGGCTAGCACTAGGAGTGCTTAGCCGCTCATGGTAATAGCAATGCAAGAATTAATGAATAAAGACATGGATTGAATCATCATAATTCTTATAGAGGATGAAATGAACGATTAAATACAATAATTATAAATAGTGACTTCTCCCTTGAACCTTCTGATGAAATGCTTCGAACCATGGGGGTTGGTTTACCCCTTAGAACTATGTGTAAAGTGGTGGTGGTGAGTGATGATGAATGAGCCGGATGAGGGCTCTATTTATAGGCTTCAAAAGGTTTACGGAGTAAGCCTTATGGGATGTTATGCCGTAATCTTGCTACGTAATCCTCTAATCTTCTATGCATAAAAGGGTGTTAATTACGGCGTAACCCTGTCGCATATGTTACGCCGTAATGCTGAGTCAGACACATCATCTCTAGTATATTTGAATGTTGTGGCGTAATCTTGGAGACTGTTTATGCCGTAAAGGGTGTGATGACTCATTTCTTCGTTGAAGTATGTTACGGCGTAATCCTTCGGGGATGTTACGCCGTAAAGTGCCTTGGACTCTTCACTTTGGTGCATTTCTTGTCCAAATCCCTTGTCTTTTGCTAAAATGCTCACATGGTCCTTGAAAATTGAATATTAACAATTAAGTAACGTTTTCATATATTAATAGCATACTTGTAAGCATTTTTATAGGGAATTTGATATTAAAATGTATTAACTGTTTGATGTTATCATTATGCAATATAATGTACGTCTACATGACTCTGTATAGCTTGTTGATAGTCCAAGCACGCACCGTTAGCATATAATTTGCCAAAGTCCTTAAAGGACCCCAAAAGCTCTTTCAATGTCTTTTCGAGCTCTTTTTTGTTTCCGTTTAAATACTGCATTTTTCTCTAAATTTGAAACCAAAAACGATTTGATAACGATAACCACTGTAGGTAAATGTTGTCGGCCAGATAATACCCCTGTTCAAATGTAACTCCGTTTACTTCAAACGGTGCTACGAGGGCGATGTCATCAAGAAGGTCATCAAATAACGGAGAATCAAAATGGTTATATCGTTATTCGCACCCGCTACCCAAAAAATGCATGCCAAATCCACAAATTGTATGACGTAATGGCTTCAAGCATTATAGTTGGGTATTTTTTATCACCTCTCGCAAATTGCCCGTCCTATTCTCTCTGACAACTTCTCCATTCCCAGTGCATACAATCTATGCTTCCAAGCATTCTCGAAAATCCATGAATATTGTTATGTAGTTGTATAACTTTTGAATGTCCTTGAAGTCATAATTTCTTTAAAAACTCGGGCATAAATAATTGGATAACGCACATAGTAAAATAATCTAGACAATCGCGTGCGCAATGGTCACCCATTTGTAAATATTCATCTAATGCATCAGGTGTTACGCCGTATGCCAATTGGCGTATGGCAGATGTGCATTTCATAATAGGGTTAATATATATGGAGGCTACTGAAGTTTACAAAAGTGTTCGCCTAAGTAATTAGAGTTTCATTTTGTTTACTAGGGTTACTACAAGTATGAAACATGACTTTGAGGTTACTAAAGTTATAAAAATATATGTAAACATCACTTAACTTGTAAAAACGTGATATTTATATTACTTAACTTATCAAAAAATATGTATTCATGTTACTCGAATAAAACTGAAATTATAGTGAGGTATGCTTCTTATAAGTTTAGTAACCCTAGTGAACAAAATGAAACTCTAGTTAATTAGGCAAACATTTTTGTAAACTTTAGTAACCTCCGTATATATTAACCCTTTCATAATAATACTAAAACTTGGTTGACCCGTAGCATCAAGTCGGACTCTAAAGAAATCAAAATGCGAGGGAAGAGGATCAACAGTTGAATGTAAGTTTCAATACATGCGACTATTTCTAAAAGTAGTTTACGGCTCATACGATACCATTTTCTAAAATTATACGACGGATATTTTGGGTGAGCACCAAAATAGTCCTCCATCAAACGTTCTTCAGCCAGATCACATTTACGGTAGATGTAGTTACGACGGTGTGAACTTTCGGCTTCGTGTTCTTGCAACGGTTGCGCATACTGAAGTTGTTGCATAGTCATGTCTATGTCTTCCATATCATCAAGATCGGTCATACCACCGGTTGAACCACTGATGTTTATTGGTTAAGATGAAGTGTTTTGAAAGAGTAGTTGAAAAAGTCGGTATAATTTAAGAAAAAATGGGTATAATTTAAGAAAAAGTTTGATAAAGTGATGTAATATTTATAGTGTCAAAGTGGGTATAATTAAAAAAGAATAATTACTTATTTAATAAAATGTAACGGATACATTTTAAACACAAACCAACATTTACTTTATTTGTCGTTTACTTCCTCACTTCTACGAAGAGAACAAGAATGGCGAGAAACGACGAAGGGGGTCAGTATGGTGGCGAGGAAACGACGAGCTGTCACGTAGGAACAGCGAGCTCACCTCTTCACCATACCGATCCATCTAAAGTTCTTTTACACATAATGCAATTAAAAGTAAATAATATTCTCTATAAATTCATCAGCGTGAATTTTTTAACTACGCCATCAATAATTTATTGTCATGAAAATGCATAACTAAAAAACAATTGTTTGTGAGAAAATTAAGCTAAACGGATATTCAATGGTATAATAAATGGGTACTCGGCTAGTAAGAGTAAATTTCTATTTGTTAATTTGGTAAAGGCTCTTTTTTCATAAGCTACTAGCAGGGTATCTGTGACAACTATGCCTTGAGCAGGTTAGTCAAACCGTTAGTTTTGACTTGAGCATCATTATGTGCTATAATTATGTGTTTATGTGATATTATGTAAGTTTGGCTACTAATTTATGGAGCGTGATCGTCTCATTGTGATTGAGTTTATGGTTGTTATGGGAATTTCATTTTGCTCACATTGTTGTGACAATAAAAATGATGGTATAATTCTATGTGTGTACGCATTTATATGTATATGTATACGTATTTATATCTTAAAGTGTTAGTAGTTAGTAAAATTAAAAGTTTAGTTTAAAGAATATAGAAATTAGAACTTAGTTTTATTAAGTTAGCAAAATAAAAAATTAGAAATGAAATTTATTTATAGATATTTAAATTAGTTTTAATTTAAAAGGTTTAAAAGGTAGAATAAATGGTTTTTTATAAAAATGTCAAAATTAGGGGTTGATTGTGTAATTAATAATTATTAAAAAATAAAAAATATATAAATATGAGGTGTTTGTTCGGCCAGATGGAGGAGAAAAAGGAGGAAAGAAAGTTCAATTTTAGTCCAACTACAATTCTAATTAGGTAATTATCCAAACTCTTTTTGCAAACAATATAAATACAAAGCCTCCTTCCTTTTTTGTGTGAAATCAGTTGAACCCAAGAAGAATAAAAAAAATATTTTATTCATTTATTATCAAGAATCAAGTTGGTGATCTTGTGTATCAAGATCAATGCTTAAGGTATGTTAGTAAACCCTAACTATTTTTAATTCTCTTGAATTATTCATGTAACAATTTTGATGATGGACTAGGGTTTATATAACATCTGTAAAAATAGGGTTTTGATCTTTAAAAATCATTTTTGGGATGATTAGTGGTGCTAAGCATGTGTAATTAGGGTTTTAGCGTCTGTAAATTCGGAATTTAAAAGCTGGCAGTTTTGAAAGGTCATCTTGTACAAATCATAACTTGGTCATAAGAATAGAAATCATCAATTTTATTGATCCTAAAATTAAATTTAGAGAGTCTAGTTTCTAAAAAGTCCGGCCCCAAAAGGTTTTGATGTCGAAAAGTTAGTCAAATAATTTTCGCAAGAAAAGTTGTCAAAACAGTAAATTCGGGTCTGATTTCGGGGAGTAAAACCCCTACTTAAATTTCAAATTAGGGTTAGCCAAAAATCAAAGGTCATATTTAGCTGTCTATTAACTCTAGTTCGAAGGGCTAACTCTAAAACATTTAGAAAAATCAAACTTTTTGATGTGCGTTTTGATCCGAAACTGAGGACTTTGTAATGACGAATTTTTATAAAATAATTCCACTTAGTATTATTTTTTCTAGAAAATCACAGTAGCTTACAACTCATTGGGGAGCTATGGGATGTAAGGAGAACCCTCAACTAGGTGTTTTAGTATTTTATTTGTGGTCATAAAGTGACCACAAATTTCTGCTAGAAACTGAAAAATTGGAAGTTAATGGTTAAGGTTATATAGGGTATGAAAATGATATGGGAGATGTATCTAAAGGATTATAAACTTAGTATGAGGTTTAGAAGTCCATCATATGGTTGTTACATTGTTTGGGGCATTTAGCCTAACCGAGTGTAACTTATGTTTTTGTTGTGTTTAGATTGTGTGCGAGATTTTGTCAAGTAGTTGAGCATCAGGTGTGTTTCATAGTCCCATTTTACTATGTTTTCTTGGGATGGAAATGATACAAAGTATGTTTTAAAATGTTTTAATTGCTGTGATTATTTGGTTTAAATGAAGCATGGACTTTTATGAAGCTATTATATGTTATGTGCTAAATGTTATGGTTTGGATCGAGGGTAACCTTCCTACCCAAAGTTATGGTTTGGGTCGGGGGTAACGTTCCTAGCCAATGTTATGGTTTGGATCGGGGGTAACGTTCCTACCCAATGTTATGGACTTTGGCTTCGGGTGATGATTCTACCCATAGCTTTGCGAATTAGATCATGTGACACGTTCTGTCATAGATTTGGTTGTTTTGGATGAATACATGTTAGCCTGTATAATAGTTAGCTTAACAGTCTTGCCATGTTTTGTTTTTATAATCACAGTAATTTATTAAAGTTTGAATTGTGTGTCGTAAACCTATGACTCTCACCAACCGTTGTGTTGACGTTTTTCAGCATCATTTTCATGTAAGCATGTTGAGGGTTTTGAAGCTAAAAGTGGCTAGAGAGACCTTAGGATTGCATATGGAATCTATCTTTTGGTTTTTGTTTTGTACTTGTTTATTGGATTCTTCCTGAATGCTGTTTGATTTCTTAGGTTTGTGAGGCATGTTAAGTCTATGTATTAATGAGACCCTTTTTCATAAATGCAAGATTTCTTTGTTTTTGGTATTTTCATGACATATCATGTCTTTTATATTTAATTATACATATAGTGATTCTCTATTGTTGACACCATTGTGTTGTGATGACATCCATGAAGTTACGCCTCGTGTTTCCGCCTTGGCGGGGTATGACAAATTGGTATCAGAGCCATTGGTTATAAAGAAGTAGGTGGTTGAGCCTAGACTATAACCTAAGAGTCTTTCATATAGATGCATTTTAGGGCCTAAGTGTTTAGTATTATAACTTTTATACTTTCCTCTAACTATATAGTATTTATTATCTTATTTTGTCTTACTTTTATTTAGCTATTTTGTCTACTATTATCTAATATGGTACATATTAATTCCTTACTATTTATAGCTATGTCTACCTTATCCGTAAGAAGTTTTGTTAGGAAACCATTTTCCTAATTGGACTTAAGTGCTATAGAGATCCAAAAGAGGAGCCAATTAGGAAGGAGCCTCTTATGGAGCTAAAGGAGATAGGGTAATTGATCGCTTGTCGAATGCTCGTAGTTAGCATGGACCCACGGAGTTGGGTGACTCTTGCAAAGGTAAAGTCAAACCCATGCGAGGCCTAGCATAAGTTTATTCTGTCTCTTACCTCGTTACGATGCTATTGATTATTTATTTTAGATATTTCGTATTTTGGAGGCACTGCGAGACTTTCATTCCTTTATGTCGTCTCGATTTTATATCTATATAAGTAAGTATTTCTTTGATGGAGCATCCTTTTTGTGTTATATTGGAGTGGTTTAAGATGTGCAATGTGGTATATATGCTTATATGTGCGTTATCGTCGAGATGTGTAGTCTTGGAAGTAAGTACACATGTAAAAGGATGCAATTATAATTTTGGTGTTCAACATAATTATAAAGGCATCACACACGTATACTTGTGACCATGATTGCATTGATCGGTGTTTGCTTGTTAGTTGGTAGTGTAAGATGTTATATTATGTGCGGTTGTATTATGAATAGTTATGAAGTTAGTAAGTTTTTCTTCTATCTATCGCTTTCGGATACCTCGGATACCCGTTAATGCTATTATTACGATTATTGAGTTTATTCGTCTGCTCGATTATTTGCTCGGATATATAACCCTCATTTTAGCATTCCTTGTTTGAACCATGATAGTATGGATGATCTAACTTTTCTATTCGGCGTCTTGATGAATATTGGTTTTTTGGATCTGCTTCTTTGGATATTGGTAAGTTCCATTGGTTCTTTCGTTGTATTGATTACTCGTATGAGTATCAAAAATTTCTTTTAAGAATTAATTGTTCCTAACATATTAGTGCGGATCATGACTCCGTTCTTATTATATCATTTGGTTTTCGTAACATGTTGCGGCGTGTTAGTACCGCCGTTTTTCTATGGTTCTTCTTTTGATCGTAAGTACGGATTAGTCTTCACGTTCTTCTTTTGGTTCGTAATGTCTTTGTATGAATTTCTCTTGTGCATGTTCGCTTCATTGTTATTCTGACTATATGGTTCCTGGTACTTTCTTTCGCATTCAAACAATAAAAATTTTGTTAGAGTCTTTACGGTATTTTACAATCTCTTTTGGTATTACGATGTCCTTGTTTGAGTAACACATTTTATATTATGAAAACCTTTTGAAGTAAATCTTGATGGTGTTTGGGGAGAAATATTTTGAAATAATTCTATGAATACAACACTTTTATGAAAATGTCTCTTCATTGTTTTTAGAAACTATGTTTACAATAAATTTTGAAACAATATGATAATTGGTTGACTGATAAAACTATTCTTTTTTTAGATAATATTTATGAATAAGATATGATAATATTTTTTTTATATATATGCTTGTTTTTGATAAATTTTATAATTATAAAAAGGATGTTTAAAGTAATTTATATGGGTAAGATGCGATACACTGTTAAATTACGGTCTCTGGATTTTATGACAACCATGACTAAAATGAATTTTATAAAGATTATATCTAAGACGATTTTTTTATAATTAAAACGACTTTCTTTAAATTGATTTTTATAAAAACATTATTTAGTTGATTCTTTCGAGTAAAGTCGATTATTGGTATAAGAATCCTATCTTTTCATTTATCAATCTAGATACGTATTGTTATTCGTTATGTGTTTCTTTTATCATGGTACGCTTTCGTTTGCGTTTTCTATCCATTCTTTTAAGGATTCTTATGACATTTGATCCGCATCTATTTCCATGTGTGAAATCCCTTAGATGCCTTATATCCTTTGATTCGATACTCGTTTGCTACCCTATTCGATAGTTCATAACCCTTAGGATTCGTTTAATATACGTTTTATTCGATCAAGTCACTCTTTTTTGGGAGCAATTGTGTTGTTCAAGAAGAAGGAAAAGTTGTTTGCTTAGTTTTCCAAATATGAATTCTGGCTATAAGAAGTGCGTTTTCTCATACACGTGGTTAACAGCAATGATATTTACGTGGACTCTAGTAAGATAGAAGCAATGAAGAATTAAAAAGTACCTAAGACGCCATCCGAGATATGATCATTCTAAGGATTGGCAGGTTACTATCGACGTTTCATCGTGAATTCTTCTAAGGTTGCTAAACCCCTTGCTTCACTGACGCAGAAGATTCATAAGTATGAGTGGGCCAAGGAACAAGAGGAAGCTTTTCAGACATTGAAGGATAATTTATGTGATGCACCAATATTGTCATTGCCTAATGGATCCAAAGAGTTTGTTGTTTACTGTGACGTGACGAATCAAGGATTATGTTGTGTACTCATGCAAAAAGGCAAGGTAATCACCTTTCAATCATGACAATTAAAGATCCATGAGAAGAGTTTTACAACACACGACCTAGTATTAGGAGTAGTAGTGTTTGCCCTTAAGATTTGGAGGCATTACTTGTACGGAATGAAGAGTGTCATTTATATGGATCGTAAGAGTCCTCAACACATATTCGATCAGAAGGAGTTAAATATGCGCCAACGAAATGGATTGAATTGTTTAGGGTTTTTGACAGTGAGATTTGTCACCATCCGAGAAGGGCTAATGTAGTGGCTAATATGTTAGGTAGAAAGGAGAGAGTGAAACCATGACGAGTACGCGCAATGTCCATGACTATTAGTCAAGTGTTAAAGACAAGATATTCGCTGCTCCATGTGAGGTGTCTAACGTAGAGAACGTGACGGTAGAAATGTTGCGTAGCATTGACCAACTATAGAAAGGAAGGAAGATGGAGGTATGAAGTTTATATGGGTTTCATTAATAGATGATGTAAGAACATTAATTATGGACGAGGCTCATACATCGAGGTATTTGGTACATCCAGGAACGAATAAGACGTACTATGACCTTAGAGATATGTATGGTGGCCATGTATGAAGAAGGATATTGCTACGTATGTTAGCAAAGGCTTAACTTGTTCGAAAGTAAAGGCTGAGCATCAAAGTCCTTCGGGTTTATTGCAACAACCTGAGATACCCGAATGGAAGTGGGATAAGTTCACTAGGGATTTTATCACCAAGTTACCTAAGACGAAGAGTGGGCATGATACGATTGGGTATAGTCGTATAGGATGTGACTATATAGTCGGTTATTTTCTGGCAATGCGAGAGGAATTTTAGTATCTGAGCGACTGGCATAGTTATACATCGATGAGTTGTCTCTTAACACGGAGTTCACGTGCAAAATTTATTTCGGATCCGAGATGGACGTTTTACAATCACGTTTGGCAAACATTATAAAAGGCTTTAGGGACGCGATTGGATATGGGTACAGCCTATCATCCTCAAATGGATGGACAAAGTGAGTGTACGCTTCAGACTTTGAAGGATATGTTAAGGGCATGTGTGATAGATTTTGGTGGCAATTGGGATGTTTATTGTTTATCGCCTTTCGATAGATGATTTTTCTGTATTTATTATAAGTTATCTTTTCGAGTATTCGATGTGCTTGTTTGAAGCACTGTATGGATAAGAAAAGTAGTCGGCCCGTTCTGTAGGCTAAAATTGGAGAAAGTAGTTTGATTAAGTCCGAGTTGGTACAAGAGACAACCTACAAGGTAGTCTTGATCATGGAGAAGCTCAAAGCGGCAAGAGATAGTCAAAGAGCTATGCTGACAATAGGCGCAAGCCCTAGAGTTTAAGGTTGGAGATCAATTGCAACTGAAAGTGTATCATTGGAAAAGGCGTGATGGGTTTGGTACGATTGTAAGTTTTGGGCACCAAGGTATGTAAGGACCTTTTGAAAATCCTTGAAGGATTGCACGATGGCTTATAGGCTAAGATTGCCTAAGGAATTGAGTGAAGAGTGCTCGAACCTATTTCCATGTGTTTCAAGTTTAAAGTGGTATTAGACGGATGCAAATCTGCATGCGTAATTAGAAGAAATTAAGGTAGACAAAACCCTTCATTTTGTTGAAGGACCTGTTGAGATTATCGATCGTGAGGTTAAAAGTTTGAAGTGTAGTAGGATTCCGATAGTTAAGTCTATTAGAACTCGAAGCGAGGTCATGAGGATTTCATAAAAACTAGTTCACATTTGCTTCGTTGACAAACCTAGCGTTGGAGATTAGTATAAGTATGTTGGACAATCTCTGGGTTAACTAGCAGACTTATGTGCACCTTGAATGTTATGAGGTGGTTTGGTTAATGTTCATTTTATTTTGAATAAACTCGAAGTCGATCTGATTCTTCAAAAATGTTGAGCTTTGTAACAACTCCTAACTTAGTTCCAAGACAGTTCTTGTTTTGATGAGTTGCTTTGGGTTAGGTTATGAATGAGTTGTTTCACAACTTAATGGTTTTTGACGAGTTTTCTCGAAGACGGGCGATGTTCATGTAATTGGATGTTTATTTTTTGCTTAGAGTTGTTATGCTGCTATTTGTACCCTTGTATGGGCAAGCGAAGTTGTAAGCAGTGGGTTTCCGATCGTGAAAGTTAGATGAGATTCAAAGCATGGCCCTAAGTTCACGTGGGAACATAAGAACCATATGAAAGCGAAGTATTCCCGATTGTTTGTTGATGATGATGTTGAACCTAGTAGTTAAATCTCGGGATGAGATTTCCCTAATGAGGGGATACTGTTAGGTTTAAGAAAAAGACTCGGTCACACCCGTGTATTTTCAGTTTAGGTTTTGCTTTATATGTTTTATTAGTTATCGTATGATTTATGGTGTTGGGTTGGTTTTACCCCTCTGTAAGCCACATCATAGCCGATTTTATGGGCATTTTGTAAGACAATTTATACCTCTCCATCTATGGAGAGGTATTGGGGTGAATCATTTTTACAACATATTTTAGTGTGTTTTTCTTAGTTTTCTCCAACCATCTCTCTCTCTCTCTCTAACTTTCTCTCTCTAGTTCATGTTTGTGTGAAAATATAGGAACCTACAATTGGTATCAAGAGCCACGGGGTGGATAAGTGCTTATTTGTGGTTTTACTTTAGCTTATTTGGTCTGCTCAATTTTTTTTCTCTTTCTATTCGTGGCTTATTTTTTCATTTGGGCTTCAAAAACAGTTTATGTTGAAACTCCCATTTGGGCTTTTATGTGTCAGAATATTTGTTCAACAAGAAATTAGTAAGCCACGACTCAAGTTTTTCATTTATCAGGTTATATCTTCTAGTACTCTAGTAGCTTATTTGTATTCGGCATATTTTTTTTTGTTTTGTTCGATTAGTTTAAAAATCTTTGTTAATTTTAGTGTCAAGTTGTATAGATTAATAGTGAAACAATTTTATAGCTTACAAGGTGGTCTAAATCATATTATTTATTAGGCTTATTTCATATGTTCTTTTGGTCTTATATGATTTTTGGGCTTATATCTATCTTGGTATTATCTGCTATAGCGTGGTGAAACTTACCTGCGGCTATAAAATTTTTGGTCTAAAACAAATTTTATGACATAAAACACTTATTGTCGTAACTCTTTTCATGGCTTAATACGTGGGTACCCAGCTTATTTCATGTTTTTTTAACGCAACTTATTTTGGTTATCTTTAGTTTAAGCTTATTCGTGCTTGTTGGTTAGCTTATTTCTTGTGTGGTCCTGTAAGTTTCACGTGATTTAACAGCTACAAGTACAAGGACGTTTTGTTTGTATTGCAAAGAAACAAAAACACATAGGTTGCGACTTGTCGTGTGGTCCCAAAAAGGCTTGCGTTTTGCCTCACTTTGCATTTTGCCACTGCGTTTAGGTATATTGAAGACCCTTTTTCATAATAAATCTAAACGTTATGCTGCCCAAATCTCAACAATTCTTGCGTTTTGTCTAGAAGTCATTGCGGTTTGTCTAAAAGACTGTGTTTTGTCTATTGAGATTTGACGATCGTTCTTCTTTGAGATTTGCTTTTCATTGACCAACTTTGGACCATTAACTCTCAAGGGCTTAAGTCACATACTAAAACATAAATGATTTATACATAAGCATAACATGGTTAAACGGGCTCGATTCGTGTAATTTCTGGTTTTTTGGTTTTACGTGACGGTTAACTACGAGACTTATAACCTATACCATTGCGATCATGTACTCGTTTCGATCTTCGTGGTATATTCACATTGAACCAACGATAACCGTACGACTCCGCGAGATTATAATATCAGACGTTATCATTTTTCTAATTTTTCAAACGAAGAAGAAATGAAAAATGCTGGGAACACGTTGGATTTTGTTAATATAATTTGAAATTTACAAATCCAGCCCCTCGACTTCTCAACAGTTTTCATTTTTAACCTTTAGGTTTTAAATAATTTACTATTAACCCTTTGCTTTAAAGCAAGATTAATTAGAGCCCTTTGCCCTTTCAACTTTTTCACTTTTAACCTTTTACTTTCAATTTTTTTTATATATTAGTTTTTAAGTTTAAAATTCTTTCACCTTTTACCTTCCTTTTTTTTAACATTTTATTTAAACCTTTCGTTTAATAATAGTTTTCACTGTTAGTCCTTTTAGCTCAACAAATCGTTAACAAAATTTCCAATACTTCAAATACGACAACGATTTCACCAACAACAATTAATCATTATTTCACGGTTTCTTCTTGATTTAGTAAAATCCCGTAAAAGATTATTCTTTTATCGGTTTAAGTCATAGATTTGTAAAATCCCATGAACGTTAATTGATTCATCATAACCACAACAAAATCACTTAATCTACTTAAGATCCTTAATTTAATTTCACACATCGAATTTCAATGGAATCTTCAAATTCAAATTCAAAAGAGAGAGAGCTGCAACTGACGCAACGTCTCGCAAAACAAAGGCACTCCCACTGCATGGCATGGTTTGAACAGCTCGAGACACATCTTCGTGATCTCTATCTCAATAGTTCGTCTCATGCTGTTGATGCATTTAAACCAGCATTTCACTCATTCTTCGGTGAAGAGCATCAGACTTTCAGATTGAAGATGTTCCATAATCTGGATCAGTTAAGGCTACAACTTGAAAGGGATAATCTTCTTGAGGTTAATCCAAGGACTTGCCTTGAAGCACTCCGAACACAATTCAAGGAATTTTTTGCCTCAAAAAGTGTAAATTCGTCGGAACATCTAAATCAATGTTGGCAAAAAGATTTCAAAGAATACACGTTCTGCGAACCTGATACTTACAGACGTGATTTACTTGAGAACCTGGATACACTTGAAGCGGTCATTCATAGAGCTGTAATTACATACGCTAGATTACAGCTACAGTCACAAGATGTTCAGATAAATCCGGTTCAAGCAGTGGATGACAGTTTGATTGTCTCGAGAAGCAGTTGGATAGAGTCAGAAAACAACGATGCACTCAGCAAATCAGTGAATGAAACTCAGTTACAACAACACGAGAGTTTGGTCACTAAGAGTACAACATTGGAGGCTAATTTAAACACGGACGTTAAAGCATTGGATGCTGGGTCGGTTATTACTGAAAGCAGCGGCACAAAGTCAGATAAGCATGATACAAGCAGCAGTTCATGGACTTATATCACACATGCTGTGGATGCATATATCAGACCAGTAAATGACCAAGTGCCATTTGCTGAGGTACAATTGACTGCTCAACATAATGTCCTTGCTAATGAACAACAACATACTGAGCAATCTGAACCCATATATGACACATATCTGTTGGAAAAGGTTGATAGCAATACCACTCCTGATTCAACAAATATGTGTCATAGGGGAGGAGAGATTGACCAGGATGCTGAACAATTTCAAGCAAAAAGTCCTTTGCTTAAGGCTGAGTTTCTCAAAACGAATGATATGGTTGAAAAAGAAGTTTATAATGAACTTTCAAACAG
Organism: Tanacetum coccineum; assembly: GCA_026074375.1. Lineage (NCBI taxonomy): Eukaryota > Viridiplantae > Streptophyta > Magnoliopsida > Asterales > Asteraceae > Tanacetum > Tanacetum coccineum. The sequence goes on along the minus strand of BQNB010012983.1, from coordinate 59,172 downwards.
ATTTTTACAACTTGAAAAACATTGTATTTCACTTGAAATTTCAATGCAACAAAAGGAAGAAAGTTTTCAAAGTAACAAACCATGTAAAAACCAGGATGTTCCTGAGTTTTGTGAATTTTTTGAGATAAATGATTTGAAAGCTCAGCTTCAGGCCAAAACCACACTAATTTGCAACTTGAAGAATCAAATTAAAAGTGTGAAGGAAGCAAGTAATGAAGCCAAGGTTAAACATGAAATTGATGCTTTGGAAACAATAAACATTGAACTAGAAAGTAGTGTGGCTAAATTACTTGCAGAGAATGAGAAGTTAAATAAGGAAAATGAGCATTTAAAACAGACTTACAAAGAACTTTATGATTCTATCAAAAAGACACGAATTCAGACGAAAGATCATAATGACTCACTGATTGCTCAAGTAAATAGTAAGACTGTTAAAAATGCTGATTTAAAAGCTCAGATTCAGGAAAAGGTTTTTGCGAATGTAGCATTGAAAAACGAATTAAGAAAGTTAAAAGGAAATAGCGTGGATACTAAGTTTGCAAAACTATCAATCTTGGGGAAACCGGTTTTACAACCACCCAGAAACCAATCAGTTGTTAGACAACCGAATGCATTTAAATCTGAACGACCTAACTTTTCAAAACCACGGTTTGCCTCCCAAGTTGATGTGAATAACGTTTTGTCAAAACCAGTCACTCCTCATTACTTGCCTAAAGTTCGAGAATATGTGCTTGCAAAACCTCATCACGTGATTGCACCTGGCTCATCTAGGAATAGTCAAGAAGAACCGTATGGTTCAAATGATATGGCTCATAATCACTATCTAGAGGAAGCTAGGAAAAAGACACAAGAAAGAAATAGGAATTCAAAACCTAGTGTGATGCATACTACTAGTCTACAAAACACTACTAATGGTAGCAAACCAAATCCTAGGAGCAACAATCAAATATCTAGGAGTTTTCTTGTATCTAAGAGTAGTTGTGGAATGTCAAATGGTGTGTTGCTAGTAGATCACTCTAGGAATTGGTGTTCCTATATAGACCACTCTAGAATTCTAGGCTCTTTTCTGACTCTCAAACACTTTGTTTGCTCAACGTGTCATAAATGTCTTTAATGCAAATTCATGATAATTGTGTATAAAATACAAAATTCCCGAAAGAGTGAATTGCTCATGCTAAGGTTCAATCCCCTAAGACTAGAAACAACAACAAACCCGTAGAACCAAAGAGTCATACTCAAAAACCTGGTAGGCAGATGGTTATAGGACAAAGGTTTTCTCTCAACAAGTCTTCTGCTGTGCATGAGAAACCAAACACCCCTAGATCTTGTCTTAGGTGGATATCGACGGGTAGAATTTCAAGCTTGTTTTGGTCTTTAGTGGATACCTACTGAAAAATTTCAACGATAGCATACTAAGTGGATAGTGGACCCACAAATGGTGTCAAATGAAGATATCACTACCATATGAATGTGATCATACTCTTATGTCAGTGCATTTCTCTTAACCTAATGTAGGTACATCTTTCAATCCTAATAGAAAGACTCAGATTTGTTGCCGAAAATGACTGATTTCCTCATAAACCGGGCTTCAAGAAAATCAAATCTGATGAACAGAAACCATATGACGTCTGTACATATCAGTTTTTTCAGGCCAGTCGCATCTTCTCAAATTGACAAAATGACCGTCTTGTTCACATCAGTTCAGGCCTCGCTCTTTAACGAAAAAATGACGTCTGTTCACATCAGTTCAGACTATTACCTTTAGGAGATCAGTGACCTTTAACTAGGAATACTCCACCTAAGGTCTTGCCTACAAAACAATGGAAGCCCACTGGTAGACTTCTCCCGTTAGGAAGACAGTGCCCTTTAGTTAGGTCTACTGCTCTTAAGAGTGACTGTATGCCAGCTGACCCAAAAGAAACTATTGACCTGTAGCATATAATCTTGCGTGCACTAACCAACTGGACCCCATTTGCAATTGGGATCCAATGTATCCAAATATCCATTTTCGCCTTTGTTCAAATGCAGGTTGTACAGATCGTTCTCTGGTATTTGAACTCAGGCTGCTCAAAACATATGACTGGAGATCGCTCACGGCTCAAGAATTTTGTGAAAAAGTTTATTGGGACGATTCGATTTGGAAACGACCATTTCGGTGCAATTATGGGTTTTGGGGATTATTTCATTGGTGACAGTGTAATTTCCAGGGTATACTATGTACCTTCCACCAATAAAGAATTAGAGTTGCTGTTCCAACCAATGTTTGATGAATATTTTGAGACTCCAACGGGTGATCGTCAGATTCCTACTACTCATACAGCTCATGCCCCGGTCAATCCAACCGGTCTATCAGTATCCATCTCCTTTGATCAGGATGCACCATCGGGAAGTCATTTAACATCATCCTCGGATCATCAATCTTCTTCGGTACATCCTGGTATTGCAGCTGAGCATTCTTCTGATGTAAATCCTTTTGCTGCGGCTGATCCGGAATCATTTGTTAATGTGTTCGCCCCAGATTTGAACTCTGAAGCTTCATCGTCTGGGGTAATCAGGATAACTGAACCTAACCAATCCACACAACCTCATGAACATCTCCGTAAATGGACTGTCTCTCATCCTATTGATAATATTATTGGGAATCCTTCTCGACCGTATCCACTTAAAAACAGCTTGCTACAGATGCTTTGTGGTGCTTTTACAATTCAGTACTGTCCAAAGTCAAACCAAAAAACTTCAAATCTGCCGTTACTGAAGACTGCTGGTTTTAAGCCATGCAAGATGAAATCTATGAATTTGATCGACTAGACGTATGGGAATTAGTGCCACCTCCAGACTGTGCCATGATTATTGCTCTCAAATGGATTTATAAGGTGAAACTTGACGAGTATGGTGATGTGTTGAAAAATAAGGCACGTCTTATAGCTAAAGGATATCGTCAAGAAGAAGGTCTTGATTTTGAAGAATCCTTCGCCCCGGTCGCTAAACTTGAAGCCATCAGAATATTTCTTTCCAATGCTGCCAGCAAAAACATGACAGTTTATCAAATGGACGTGAAAACTGCATTCTTAAATGGCGAGCTTAAAGAAGAAGTCTATGTTAGCCAACCGGAAGGCTTCGTTGACCTAGATCGTCCACATCATGTCTATCGTCTAAAGAAAGCTCTTTACGGGTCAAAGCAGGCACCCCGGGTGTGGTATGACACTTTGTCGAAGTTTCTTCTGGCACAAGGATTCTCCAAGGGTGTAGTCGATCCAACCTTGTTCATTCGTAAAATAGGCAAACACACTCTTCATGTTCAAATATATGTTGATGATATAATATTTGCCTCGACTGATCCCAGAGATTATGACTGTTTTTCTAATGAAATGAGCTCTAAATTTCAAATGTCGATGATGGGTCAAATATCCTTTTTCTTAGGCTTACAAATTTCTCAGAATCTCAGAGGCATTTTCATAAATCAATCTAAATATGCTAATAAGATTTTAAAGAAATTTGATCTTCATAAAATTGACCCTGTTGACACTCCCATGGTAGAGCAAACAAAACTGGACGAGGACCTCTCAAGGATCTCTGTTGACCAGACCCAATATCGCAGTATGATTGGATCCCTGATTTATCTCACAGCCAGTAGACATGACCTAGTTTTTGCTATGTGCATGTGTGCTAGATATCAATCTAAGCCCACTAAAAAGCACCTTGAAGCAGTTAAACAGGTCTTTTGGTATCTCCAAGGAACCATAAATATGGGTCTTTGGTATCCGAGAGACACCACTATGGCACTAACAGCATACGCAGACGCAGATCATGCAGGTTGTCAAGACACTCGAAGAAGTACATCTGGCAGTGCTCAGTTCCTTGGTGATAAGTTAGTAAGCTGGTCATCAAAGAAGCAAACTAGCACGTCCATCTCTTCTACAGAGGCTGAATACATCGCTATGTCTGGATGTTGTGCCCAAATCCTATGGATGAGGTCTTAATTATCGGATTATGGCTTTGCATACAATCACATCCCTCTGTATTGTGACAACAAGAGTGCCATCGCCCTCTGCTGCAACAACGTCCAGCACTCCAGGTCTAAACACATCGACATCCGACATCATTTCATCAGAGAACAAGTGGAGAAAAGAGTGGTTGAGTTGTATTTCGTGAGGACAGAGTATCAACTGGCGGATATATTCACTAAGGCACTGCCCAGAGAACGATTCGAATTCATTCTCCCGCGGCTTGGCATGAAGAGTATGAAGCCAGAGACACTCAAACGTCTTCAGGATGATAAGGATGAGTAACGGATTTGCTTCACGTATCCTATGTAAATATGTACATATTCAAACTCAAAAAGAAAATACAAAAATATAAAACCAACAAAAATCCATAAAAATTCAGAAAATAGAAAATACCAAAAATAGTTTTTCAAGACATGTCTTCCGTTTATCGATAACATTTACGGACCTAGAAATGTCATTCAATAATGACACGGGCCTGTAAATGAAGCTCGAACGGAAGTTCAAACTTTTCAAAACATGTCTTAATGGCTTGCAGTTATTTCTGACTGCAACCCGCGCTTCAAAATGAGGAAAGCATGTCGCCAAAAGGACGGTTGTTCCTATCAACGGGTGATTAAGTTCTCCCGGGCATGGATTACTTTAAATCCGTGCACCCTCGATCTAATGTACGTTTCAGTGCATTATTTCTTGATAAAGAAGAGAAGTCTTCTTTTTAACCAAATAATTTTTCTTCTATGATTCTTCAAAATTATTTGTGTTAACCATGGTGGAAAAAGTGTTGTCTTTCAAAACTAAATCAGTCATCTCAGTCTTTCATCAGAAAAAGATTTTAAAAGAATTTCCTATCACTCAAACAATGTCTACAGCTCTTTAAATAGAAAACGGGACATTATTTGAGGGGGAGAAATGTGCTAATAATTCTTTCAAAACGATCTTTCTGAATAATCAAGGAGTAAACTGAAAAGGTTTGACAATAACTGATCATGATTTAAAGGGTATGTTTTTTAACCCGAACGATTTTTCTCAAGAATATTGATTTTACAAATCATGTTCAGGTTAACCAATTGAAAAGTGTTCTAATAAAATCAGAATCAATTTTCGACACTACAAACAGATTTTTAAAAAATTTCGACCACTCGAATAAATACAATAGATCTTTAAATAGAATACGGGTCTTTGTTCTAGGGGAGAAAGTGTTTTTAAATTATCTTCAACATGTCACGGTAATTATTTGGAAAAAGTTTTAACTTAACGGATAATAATTTGAGGGGGAGTTAATTTAATTTTAACTCCAAGGGCTTCAGTTGTCATAAGTTATTAACTTTAGAGGCTTAAATATTATTTCAAGATTAGTGGCTTAGGCTTAAAACTACATTCGATCAATATTACCAACACCTCATAATTTTAAAAAGGCTTAGGTTTGTTTGGAAATATTTATGTAGTTTTAGAAGCCTTGAAGTTGAAGATATGTTTCTGATTCGATTAATATTTCCCCAATCAGTTAATCACTAAGCTTATTTTCGAAGGAGTAAAATTTGTTGACAAAAGAGGTACACATAGGTTTGATAAGTATGTTGATTCCTTTAGATAGTCACTATCTTGTAAGGAGAAATACGCTCATCAAGGACTTAATTGACTTTGATGTTATGGTTTCGAATTATTTGTGTACTTTGAATATTTGTTGTTTCTACTCAAGAAAGGATTGATGGTTCGGGGGAAGCTAAGACAACTTCCATCTGGAGAGTATCGAGACGGACTACAGATTGCTAACATAGACAAAATGACTGTGCCACTTTCAATTTTAACATTTCAGGTCCTGTTTCATGCATAATCTTGTACATCAATAAGTAGTGTGGTAATCAGTGTTATGTGTCAGTTTAATGAATTTTTCATGAGTTTCTCATTAAACTCTAAATCATTTATAAACTTATCATAACTGACACTAACAGAATCCCTTATTAATTGAGGGGGATCATATATAGGTTCCAATATCGGTTTGTAATTTAATCAGACCACATTTTCTCCTAAAATTTCTAACATATTTAAATCAATTGAGATCCTAAATCTCAAAGGGTTTGAAATTTTTAATCAGGGGAGAGAATGTGATTTAAATATTACATCTGATAAAAATGTGATTTTTTAGACTCATTAATATGCTCTCCCATATGTGCTAAACTATTTCGAATATCAATGCACATATTAAGGGGGAGCGAATGGTGTATGATGACAACTGTGGAAATACCAAAGACCGACCCTGTAATTACTTTATCAGAGTTATAAGGATGGTAAGGTTAGGTATGAGTTCCTACAATCCCGCCAGAGCCGGAGGGATCTACCCAGGGACAATTCACTAGTTAGTGTAGAAGTCCTTAGGTATGATTACAAAAGGAGTAATGTGAATAAGGGAATAGTGCGGACTGAGATGGAGCTAGTACTGGAACATACCCAACAAGGCACTAGCAATGAAGTCTCGGTAAGAATTGAAGGGGTTGAATAATGAAAAAGAAATGTTAAGATAAAGGGTGAAAAGAAAGCAGCCCTCCTTTAACATTAGGCGGAATCCGGGTCAATACATATGCTGTCAGAATCACTTGGTTGATTATTGACATTGAAGACAAGTATCATGGATCCAGTGATACGCTGCACAACCCTCCCTAGCCACTCAGAATCTCTTAAAAGATTTCTATTTCAATTGTCATGGAGACTTAACACATAATCTACTGACTATCTCACTTTGAGATAGTTGGTATTGAAAAGGTGACAGTCTGCTCCAGCCTCCGCTCACTTAAATCAAAACGCACTATTAAGTCTAGAGCCAAGAGATCATCAATTAATCTCGTTAGGACACAATTTAAATGTTCTTTTTTATCACACACTGTGAAAACAAGTAATGTATAATTAGAGTCCTACGCATCATCCTTGTAATTTTGCCAGAACATCTGAGTGATACTTATGTACTCACAATGAAGATGGAAATCCTGCTTGAGCTAACATCAAACAAGCTTATGGTAGGTGACTTGTGAGATCCTTTATGGGTCAAACTTGTGACATTGGATATCGAATCAGTCCAGATTTTTGAATTGACGATTGACGAATTTTGATAAATGCTTAAAACTCTCGATATGTTACAAAAATCAATTTCTTGAGTGACACATCGATTGATTTTCAAATCAATTTTCATCCTCGATCGGTAAGATAGTAACTAACCGATTTACTCTTATCGTGCTGTCTGCTTTGAGACGTTCCGATTAAGAGAACACACAAGTAAGGAGATTATGATGTTTAAGCATTAGAAGATCCGATACTGATGCTGGAAACCCTGTCAAGGAGATTCTTCTTAAGATTGATTTACTTGATCACAGGTCGGTCCTCACGGATTCGAAGGTTACTCCAACCAAAGACAGGCGAATGACAAAGCCATATTCGTCCCACAACTTTATTGCTAACTGTTTTATTATAGGTTCATATAAAGATGGAGATGATATCAACCTGTTCCAGCAGAGTCAAGTTCATAGCCACATGCTCATACTCAAGACTCAATAACTTCGCAACATCAAGGAAGAATGACCTAAAGCTTCTGCAACTCTGATATCAACTTCTTCATCAGTACGTGAACGTAATAAAGTCATGAAGTGATGAAGTTATGCAAATACTAAGTCATGGTTTCAAGATTGCAACAAGTATGAGCATGTCGGACCAAAAGTCACGAGCACACAAAGTAAAAGATCACAAGATGATGATTAGAGATTAAGATTGGCTGATGATCTCAAGAATGTTCAAGATCACATACAAAGACAAGCCTAATGGAACAAGCTAAAGCTTAAAGTCAAAAGATCACTACATTTTGTACAAAGAAACCAATGAATGAAGAATCAAAGATTACGAGCTACTGTCATTAGATCAAGACTTAGAATGCTAGAATTCAAACTGTATTTTCTGGGGTGACCTCCCTTAGGGGGAGATTGTTAGGTTTACGAAAAAGACTCGGTCACCCCGTGTATTGTCTAGAATAGCATAGCTCGTAGTTTAATCGTTAGCGTATGACTTATGGTGTTGGGCCGGGTCTTTACCCACATGTTAGCCCACTCCATAGCCCACTTAGGGCACTTAAACTCTTGTATTTAAACACCCTTTCCAGCCATGGGAAGGGTTGGTTGTTCATTGTATAACAAACACACACTAAGTGTCTTTCTCTCACTAGAACTTCCCATTTTCTCTCTCTAGAAATCGGCCTACACACTAATCCTTGATTGTGTTATGATTTCTAATATACTACAGTATCTTCGCACCGTTTAAGCATTTTATCTAAATGAGAGAGGCAAGACGAGAAAGAATCCCCGGCAGCGGCACCAAAAACTAATTTGATGATAATAGGATATATAATATATACCTAAAATACCAAATTAATTATAGTATAGAGAGAGTCTCGTTTGATATAAAAATTGCTTGAGGTCAAACAATATTTTTATCTCCCGGATGTCGTATCCCGACGAAGTGTGAGTTGGAAAACCTTGTTTCGGTTCGTGATCGTGTGCTTGAATAATCAATAATTTAGATTTTGGAAACTAAATCTAAAAACACATAAAGGCACGCTAAACAAGAAATTAAGGCAACTTAAAAATTCTAACGACATTTAAAGTAATTAAAACTAATTAATAACTAAATAAGCTAACTTAATTAACTAAATGACAAATTTAAATTCTAAAAACTCAAATTGAAAATTTTTAAACTAAAATACTTTAAACTAATTTTAAAAAATAGAAAAATATTTTTTTGTTTTTTAAACTAATTAAAACTATTTTTTTAAACTAAATTATACTAAAAATTGAATTAAATCCTAAAAATTTATAAAAATTTCCTAAAAGTACTTTAAGCTAAAAAGGAGGCTTTTAAAGAAAAATCACTTAAAAAAGCTAAAACGAATAAGCTGCTAAAAATCAAATAAGCTAAATAAGCTAAAACTAGAAATGCATATAAGAAGTTAATGAAAGAAAAGTATTATGAAAAGACCCCAGGGCGCGTTGGTTAAGGTGTTGGTGTGTTAAGGGGTAGGTCACAGGTTCGAAACCTGTGGCTTCCTTTTTGTAAAAAAAACATTTTTTATTTTTCTTTTTTAAAAAGCTATAAAATAAGTAAAAACTAACAACTTTAATAAATGGACTTATTACCTAAACTTATTAATAAGCTAAGAAAAATCTATCTAAAGGGACAGTTTGCTAAATCTAACCAAATGACCAAAAGCTAAATCTGATTGGCTTTTAGGACTAAATAAGCTAAAAGAAAAGCAAATAAGCTGAAAATAGCCTTACCCCTATTCCTAATAAGCACTAGAGACTACAAATAAGCAAATCAAATAAGCTCACATGCGTTAAAAAGACTTAGGAAAACAGACTCTCAAAGACAGTTTAAAAAGCAATTTTGATAGACTTTAAGCTGAGCTAAAGGACAAATAAGCACTTAAAAATACTAATAAGTATAAAACAAATAAGCAAATAGTCATATTAAGCACTTAGATCATCAAACAAGCAAACCAAATAAGCTGGAAAGCACTTAAAAGCTTGAAGACAGTTTGACCCAAAACATTTAAAAAGGACTTGACCAAGGATTTTAGGCTAAGATTAAGAAAAATTAAGCACTAGGATTAAACTAAAAGGTGAAAACAGATAAAGATCTTGACTTAAAGAACACAAATAAGCTAAAGTTAAAGAAATAAGCTAAACATATAAACTAGAAAAGGGTTATGAAAAGGACATACTACACTTAGTATTCTTTTTGGCTTTTCAGATGAATAACAGATTTGAAGCTTAAAATTAAGACTAAAAAGCAAAGTGTAAAGCTAAAAACTTAAGACAGCTAAAGATTATGACTCAATGAGCAAATTAAAGCTGGACTTAAGCAAATAAATCAACTAGATAAGCTAAAAATTCTAACTAAAACAGCTGCATAAATGACTTATTTTTTTTTTACTTTTTAATACTAAATTGCAACTAAGCTTTAAGACTCTAAAATATTTTTGACACTTAAAAACAGATTAAGATCTTATCAAAATAAGCTAATTTTAACTAAAACTAACCTAGATTAAGCTAGGTATTTAGCCCTAATAATCTGCAAACACAGACCTAAATAACAAGCTTAAAAACTCAAAAATGCTTGATTGATTTTTGACAAAAGAACTTAAAGGACTTAACCAAGCAAAATGATTCTAAAAACAGGCTTATGTTGATGCTCAGGGAACCAATTTTTAGCACACCAACATACTTTAAGCTAAACTATAAGACTATAATCAAATAAGCTGATTTAAGACCTAATGAACTAACAGATTAGAAACTTTCCTCACACAGACTCATAAATCTTAATCTAGCTTGAGAAAACTAATCCCTAGACTTAATTAGAGCTTATGAAAACTAGATTTATAACCAAGACAGACTACACTCTAATTTTCACTTACTAAACAACTTATCCTAAACACTCCTTTAAGAATTAAAAAATCCTTTTTAAGCCAAGACAGACTTAAATAAGCTTTGATAACTAAAAACAGATTAAGAACTAAACATTTTAAGGACAAATAAGCAAAAACCTAAGTAAAATAAACACTTAACTATAAGCTATACTGATAAGCTAATATGACTAACGATTAAGACAGATTTTAAGAAACTCTAATCAAACTAAAATATAGCTACAACCTAAGCATATTAAGCTACTAAAAGACATTATAAGCAAAAATAAGCATATAATAAGCAGAAATAAGTAGTTTAATAAGATAAACAGAAATTAAGTTAAAATTTGAGTAAAAGAGAAAGTACATAGATCCCAACTTAACAGGGATCTAATTTGCTCAAGGGAGCTTATCTACAAGCTCCAGCTTATCAGAGATAAGCTGGAAAAGTCCTTATAAGCCCATTCATGTCTGGCTTATCATCCACAAGCTTAAAACTGACTTTTTTTATTGATTTGAGGTGAATGCTTATTCAGTTTAAGCTTTAAGTAAGCTAAACTGATTAAGCATTAGCTTATATAGTAATGAACTTATTTTGAGCTTATTAAGTCATATTTAAACACATCTAAACAAATTTTTATAAAAGTAAATCATACATTTAGAACACAAGATTAATGAAACTTGAATTTTGTTAATAACAAAAGAGATTACAAGGCTTTTAAAGAGAAAATTACATTACAACGAGACAATAAGCTAAAAAACTACACTAATAAGCTACTAAAATTACTATAAGCTAGATGACTCAACTATGTTACTGAGCTTCCCTATTTATAGCCTAAAGAAGAAGGTTCTAGGAGCATAGGTGCATCCTCATCATCCAATCCTAGCTTTTGATTCGTAACCGCCTCAAAATCATTCATCATAGCCCTTGGATCACCTCCACATTACAACAACCAGTGAGGGAGTGTGGGATTGCCAGCGTGGCTTAATGAAAGTGTCAGACGTGTTAGTAAAGGCTTCTAGAAGCAAAGGGAGTATGAGTGTATGGGTGAATAAGGTTTACCCTGTGTGAATCGTTGTAGGGTGAAAAAGCGTAGGAAAGGAGAAAGAGGCACAATAACATTGACCCACGTTTATATCTATTGATTTTGACCAGGGCTTGGGGTATTGGGCTTTGACTTGGATTTAATCTTTGGGCTAAGAAATGGATTTAATATTTGTGTAAATTAACAATCACAAGTATATATCAACTAGGCTTAACTTTTATGGATATAAAAAATTCAACCAAGCAAAAAGAAAACAAGTGCATAAAAAAATATAAGACTAAGGAGCATTCATTAAACATAAAAATTATGTATAAAACACAATCATGCATACATCAAATAGAAGTAATATGCTTGAAGCATATGAGTACAACATATATTAAATTAAACAACAAAGATCCTATCATTCCTAGAATTTCATAGGACTTGCTTGCAACAGGTTTGGTTGACAATTATTTGAAGGTGGCTAAACATGGTGTATGTTTAGTTTGGTGAAAGTGATGGTGGTGGTGGTGAATTAGGTGGTTGAGGTTGTGAGAGCATGTGTTCTATGTAAGAAAACATGTATTGGAGTTCATCTCTCAATCTAAAGATAAGAGTACGATAATGAATGCAACACAAACATGAGTCTCCATGTGCTTCGAGAAGGTTCCAAGGAATAGGATGACCAAAGATAGGTGGAGAAGGTGATGGAGTATTAAATTGGACATCAAGTAGGGGTAATTGGTGAAAGGGTAAGAGTGATGTCCATTGATGTATTTTCTTGAGTTGGAGGTGGTGGAGGAACTCTTAGAGGAGAAGATGTTGGTGAGTTTAAGTAACCATTGGTTGATGGTGATGTGGATGATGTTGATGATTTGGGTGTGTAGCAAATGGAGGATGAAGAAGTACCTTTGGTTGATGGTGTTTTTGAAGGTGCATTAGGAGCACTAAGGGATGAGAGTTGATGTTCGGGTGATGAGGTTTTAGTGTCATCATGAGTTAAATCCATAAACAATTGTTTTGGTAGAATGATGCTAATTTTTGGTCTTTTGGAGGTTTTGGAAATTGAGGCTTTAGTGGATGCCATGGTGGTTTATGGTGGTTGATAGAAAATAAAGAAGATAATGAGATGGTGGTAATCATTTGGAGGGAATTTATTGGATGAGAAAGGTTTAAAAATGGAATGGATTTGAATTTGTTTAAGAATTTCCAAAATATGTTCATGTTTTCTAGGTAAAGATAATGAGGCTAGATTAAAGGGAGTCAAAAAGCAGAAAGAAATAGTAAAATCTATGAATCAAATGGCCGGTCCCCTTAATTATTGGCCGACCCCCTTATCTTTAAGGGGACCGCCCTTATGGATTAAGGGGGCCGCCTATCTGGTGTTTTTCAGACGACCAAAAATTTAATTTTTGTAATAATTTTGTGAGAAAGGTTGTGTTTTGGTGGTCAAATTACAGCAAGTCCCATGTAAATATATATGCATGAAATCAAGTATATCATGTATGTTTGCAACAAATAAAATAAGAATGCATAATTATAAGAGCATACTAATAATTTATAAAGATTAAAGGTCCTAAATAAGCTAAACAAGTTAAAGTTCTTCTGACTAAGTCGGGTTGTCATCACATAATTAATTAAACATAAACATAAGTTCACATAAAGTCCTAAACCAATTATTCTACCAAGCTAGTCACAATTCAACATCTTTACTTCTTTTTCTGGCCGAAGACTCCTCGCAATGCCTTGCCAAATGACTTGAATCCACCTCTAAGTTCCTTATGCATTTGTTATGTTTGATTGAGCAAGTCAGTTTGATGTTCGAAGAGAAGATCATCATTTTGTTCAGAAGAAGTGGGAACGTCATATTGTTGGTAATCAAGAGGCCCGAGAGAGTTTAGGTAAGTGGTAGGAGATGGGGTACTAGCACGAGAAGCACCATCATCCTCATCATCATCTCCTTGGTGAGATGAAGATCCACGGTTATGATGGGCGGAAGTTGATGAGACGGACTGATAGGATTTTCCACGATCACTTCGAGGTCGACGGGTTTGTCTTAGAGCAAGTGGACGCATGACTCGATCAAAGACATCGTAGATGCCATTGTCAAGATGAGGGTAGTTGATATCGTATAAATACGTACTAGCCGTATGTATATAATATTAAGTATCCCGTTGGAATAGATAATCACTTTAAGAAAAGTAATGATCTAATCTTCCGAGGTCGTATCCCAACGAGATTTGAATTTGAGATTTACGTTTATGTTTGTCATTTGATGCTTGATTATCATTTAAATTTTGGGTTTTTAATTAAAACTAATAACAACGATAAACTAGATTATACTAAATATCAAGCAAGCTAAAAAGATGAAGAATATATAAAGAAAAATATGCTTGTCAAGTAAAAGTGAATAGATTCTTAAGTGTGAAGTTTTAGATCTTAATGATGAATTAATATCCGTTTAATAAATTATTTCCTCAAAATGTTGGCTTAATTTTGAAAATAACTTTTTATCAAGATATTAATTACTAGTTTAATGCCTACTTAATCTTACGGTTTTTGCCCGTTCGACTAAATAAAACACTAAACTAAATAACTTTTGCAAATTATTAATCAGTAGTCACTTATTAAATTTCACACTTAATTCACTATTCACCAACTTACCTAACAAGCATATGATAAAACTACTCACTAAGCATACTACTCAAATAAGCTAAACTAAACATAATAAGCTAATTATTTTAAACTAAGAAAATTGAAATAGGAAAGAAGGTAGAACCGAATGACGAACCCGAAAACAAAATAAAACTGCCCGATTGCATAAACTAGGAAAAATACCAAGTTTATTTCTTTATTAGACTTTATTTTACTACTTAGATTGAAGAATATTAGTAATCTCTAACAACAAGAACTAGAGAGAAAAAGTGAGAAGGAATGAAGTATTTTAGAGAGAGAAAGACAAGAACATGAAATGCATAACTATGTGAAAATACAACCAACCAACCACCTCTCCAAGGCATGGAGAGGTGTATTTATACTTACAAATGACACGTGGGCTTGGGCTTGCATGGATTAATCCATGGACCTTTGCTAACTAACTATGAAAGTTTCCAAAAATTACTTAACGAGCTAATGACTATTATCTATGGAAGTGACTGACACTTTCCTAGGAATTTCGTATTCCTAACAATCTCCCCCTAAGGGAGGTCGCTCCATTTTACAAAAACTTAAACTTAGCATACTATGCTTTAACTTTAGTCTTGAGCTATTAACTTCAATCATTAATCTTGTGGGTTTGATGTAGGTGATCATAGACTTTAGGTCTGGAGCGAGGTCCTTAGTTGTCTTGAATGTGATCTTGAACATTGAAAATATAATCAAGCATAATGAATTTTGACTATATTTAAATTTGCCACCATGTGTCTTGTGACTTTCTGACGACATGCTCATACCTTTCTTAAATTTGTTGACTTTATTAAGCTTTAATGTTGAATCTTTCTTGAAATTCTTTAACTTTAATACTTCGTCTCTTCAAGGAAAGGACGTTCGGTATCAGAGTAGCTGGTAAAGTCTTGATAACATGTACTTGAGCTTTTCATGATGGCTTTATATTTTTCGGTCGAGTATGAGCATATGGGTATGATCTTGTGAGTAGCTGGAATCAGGTACCTTTCACTTCATCTTTTAAGTGTACTGCATTTAATACAGTTAGCAATTTAAGCGGGGGGAGGGTGGGAATATGGCTTTATCATATCGGCCCATGTTTGGTGGAGTAACCTTCAAATCGAATCCGTGAGGATCGACCTGTGATTAGATAGATTCAATTTAAGAAGAATCTCATTGACAAGATTTCCAGCTGAAGTATCAAATATTTCTAACACATTTGTATTAGATTCATCAAACTCAGCATGTTCTCATTATCGAAACGTCTCAAAGCAGACAACACAATAAGAGTGAACCAGCGAGTTACTATCTCACCGATTGAAATAAAAATTGATTTGAAAATCAATCGACGTGTCACTTGCTAAAATGGTTTTGTGACACATCGAGAGTGTTAATCATTTCAAACTTCATCATCAATCGTCAATTCATAACCTGGAACAAGTTTGATTCTTATAGAATCGCACCATCGTTTCTTTCAAGTTGTCACAAGTTTGATTAATATAGAATCTTACGAGTCACCTACCATGAGCTTGTTTAATGTTGGTTCTAGCAAGATTTCCATCTTCACTATGAATTATATCACTCGGATGTTCTGTCAAAATCACAAGGATAATGCATAAGACTCTTAATATATATCTTGTTATTCACATTATGTGACTTAGCAAGCATAATTTTGACAAGTGTCCTAATGAGATTTATGGATGATCTCTTTTTGGCTCTAGACTCAAAAGTGTACTTTGCTTTTAGTGATCGAAGGCTGGAGCAGACTGCCACCTTTTCAATATCAACTAACTCGGAGTGAGAAAGTTGATAGAAATGCGTGTAATCTCCATGAGAAATGAAACAAGAGTCTATTGAGAGACCTTGAGTGGCTAGGGAGGGTTGTGCATAGCGTCACTGGGTCCATGACAGTCTTCAATGCCAGACAACACCTTAGTGTTTCTGACAGTTTATGTATTGACCCGGTTTCTGCCTAAGTGTATGGAGGGCTTCTTTCTTTTCACCCTTTATCCTTACAATTCTTTTTAATTCTTCAACCCCTTCAGCGCTTACCGAGACTTCATAACTAACACCTTGTTGGGTTTATTCCAGTGCTAGCTCCATCTCAGTCGGCACTTTTCCCGATTCTCACTTTTACTCCTTTTGTATCATACCTAAGGACTTCTACACTAACTAGTGGATATCCCTGGGTAGATCCCTCCGGTTCTGGTTGGATCATGGGATTTGAATACCTATGCCTAACCACCTTATAACTCCATAAATTTAAGTACATGGTCGGTCTTTTGGGTATTCCATCACAATCAAAACCAAAATCATTGAAAAAGATTCAATCAAAGTGTTTGATATAAATATCAAAAGATTTACACTTTGAGAGTTTTTCATCATTACTAAAAGCTCCCCCCTTAACATGTGCATCGTAATCGTAGTACATGCTAAGTTTGGAGTGCATTTAGTCCATTTTATACAATCACATTTCAATTTAAATTAGATGCAGTTTAATCACATTTTCTCCTTTAATCTAAAATGTTAATCTGTTGATATTTTGGATATCAATTGATTAAACATTTAGGGACAAAATGTTACACAATATCTAATAGGAACATTATAATGCCCCCCCCTTAATATTTGAGAGTATATAAGATAGTGTTGAGTATAATAATTTGAAGAAAATTTTGAATTTACTAAGAAATTCTTGAAAATTTTTGTACTCGAGCACTCCTTATTATCACCATAAGTCTATACTACATATCTACAAATTCACAAGTTTAAATTATTTACGAGATTTGACCTGAGTGATAAGAACATCATATGATAGAATCATATGGTTCTTTGTAGTAGCCGAAGGTCTACTCCGTAAGGTCTTCCACCAACAAACTTTTCTAGGCTACGCATCAATCTTCTATCTCTGAGTTTCTTATCAATGGCATTTATCATCACCTGAGCTCTCTGCTTGTCTTGTTTGCTCCATTTTCTCTTTGGCAAGTACTCCATCTGAATCCCAGTAGCAATATCATTGAGAGTGGTGCGGACATGGTTTAGTGTGCCGTCACTAAACTTGTGAAGTTCATCAGTACGCATCAAACGATTTCTGTCCATGTCATCTTGATAGATAATGCCTTAGATATCATGGTAAGCAGTGCAGGGAGTTATTTTTCTGAGATCTAAATGGTATGAGTCTGGTATTGAGAGATTCATCTTCTTCTGGTAGCTTTCAACTGCTAGTTGTAAATCCTCCATACGTTCTTGAATGATAATGCGTCTCGTGTACATTCTCAAAGCCACATTTAGTGCAAATCGTTCATCCAAGTTGAGGTTGGTCAGCTTACCTTAAACAAGAAGAAGTAACATATCTTCAATGTCTTGGCGACGAAGTCTTTTAAATTCGCCTTCTCGAAACCTGTACATCTGATCGTCCTGCCTTTGAACAGTAATCTCTTCCAAATGTTTGTAACCAAAGAGCTCCATGATCTTGAGACTGGTAACAATAATGATCCCGTGTCTTAAGTAGACATCTTTTGAAGTTTCCATTTTGGTAGCATATCCATAGAATCTCTAACGTTTTGGTACCCAGTGATATGTTCCCCAGTAAGCATGCTTGTCTTAGACAACTTGTGCCGGACTCTATATACTTCTATGAAATTTGTTTTCAATCCACTTAACATGACCGTAATCAGCAACCTTCGTCTTGGTAAGTGAGGTTGTATATTTTTAACTTAAGCTCCCTCCTTTTAGATATTCGAGATCATTATTGATGAAGTGATCAAAAGGGATAACTTGACGACCTCGTGTATTCTGAATTAAAGGAAGGGGCGTGCTGAGATCATGGGGATACGGTCTTCCTTCAGGATTATGCCAATCTAACTGATCATTGGTAGCTTTGAACACTTCTTCCAAGTGGTATTCTAATTCTACTACACTCTTGCATGTGCCTTTTATGAGATCATATGTTAGACCAGTCAACACATCTTGAGTCAGATTATTTAATTTAGGCCGATTCATGATAAAGGCAGAGAAATTAATGGGAGTAGCCAGAAACTCATTAAACGATGATTGTGTGCCTGAAGCTTGAGCCAACTGAGTCATCCATGATTGAGGAGGTCGGTTGTTAAAAGTCTTTGTTTTGTTCCATTCATGATTAGGAGTTTGAGAGCCTGATGGATTCTACAGTCATTCATCAAAAGCTATTATCTCTTTTACAGGTGATATATCATCATTTCCTATGTTGAAATCTTGATGCAATGGTTCTTCCAAATCATCAACCCTTGGACCATGCTCCTTTGCTTGAGCAAACTTGCCTGATGATTTTGGTTGAGATCTGGATGCACCTTTTGAAGAACTTGTAGACTTAGACTCCTTTTGAGTTGCTTCTTTTGATGACTCTTCTTTGCCTGATCTCCTTCGCTTCGTCCCTCGGTTTGATCCAGCAGAGGGTTCTTCATCTTTGTCTTGATCATCACGTCCTCTCTTTAGGGTCACCACATCACCATATAAGGCAAAGAGGTCCTTGTCCGAGTTGTACGATTCAATTAATGTATTGTAGAGATTCTTCTGAATGTCTAATCTGTTCATTGATTTTTTTTCTTCAATTTTGTCAATGAGAATCTTCTTTAACTCGAATTTTGATAGAGATGATGCTACATCATAAGATGTCTGAGGTTGATTGGATGATCTAGCCAACACTTCAGCTCCTAGAGATTATGTGACATACTTCTCAACCTTTAGCATGATCTTGGATACTTGAGCTTTAACCTAATCCTTGATTATGGTCTTAATGTTTGAGTCTATCTGTTTAAGAAATTCATCATTCTCGGTTTGAGCTTCTTTTCTAAGCTTGTTGGATTTTAGCTGAACAACCACATTTATGACATCTTTTATCTTAGACGCAAGGTAGTTATCAACAATGCCCAGAATAGATGATAAAGCTTCAACAAATTGATTGGTTTATTTGAGCTTAGACAGTTCCGTCTTTAATGAGGAAACCCTTTGTTGAAAACTAAATAGAGATGCAAAGTTAGGGATTTCTGGCAAAGTTGTTGTTGTTGTGAAATCATGTGTTTGTTGTTGAGGTTGAATGATTAGAATGGGTGGTTGAGGAATTGTAGTGTCAGAAGAAGTTGTCTCGGTAGTGACAGAAACTGATACATTGACAAGAATATCAAATTGAACATTTGGATTTAAGATTGAGTCGATACCTATATCCGGAGAGGGATTAATGAATTTAGACATCAAATTTGATGAAACAGAGGAGCTTTGTTGTTGCACTACTGGAGGTTCAGTAGTCAAAGTTACGTGAACCTCTTCTGTTTCTTGATTATTTTAAGCATCTGTCATTTCAGCATCTCTTCTATCCAGGTTGAGATTCAAGTCTCCGTATAGTTCCTCATCTTCTTTATCTTCTTGTTCTCCCCCCATAACATCATCATCATCCTCTTGATTTTCTTCTTCTTTCGTAATTTCATAATCAGGTGGTGTTGAAACCATCTGATCAGAAGACACGCCCTCATCATCATTTGATTTTTCTTCTTATTTTTCTTCTTCCTGATCATCTGCTTTGTATGTGGACAAGTTTGGGTGAACAAAATCATCTTTGTCGTTACCTGATTCTGTTTCTCCACTGACATTCTATTGATTATCATCTTCATCATCATTGTTATTTTCACTGTCATGCTCGTCATTGTCTTCATCATCCTCTCCTTGACTGTATGTCCAAGATTCTTCTTCACTCTCTGATCTGTATTCAGGTACATCGGGAACCTCTGGTTTGTTACCAGCTCCTTCATTTGTACCAGATATTTTTTGTTGCTGCTCATCAAGAACCTTTTACTGAATGTCAACTCCATCACTTGAGCCACTGGTGTGAGAGCTGTGAGTTTGCATGTTGCTCCTTGCAATAGCAATCTTCACCTGTTGAGCTTCAGTCAAAGCGACTTCAGATAGCACCGTTAGACCTTTTAACTTTAATGCAGATTGCTTCTTCTTGGCAGGTTTATCTCCCTTGGCTAAGGTCGTGATTATTTTACCTTTAGAAGCTTGAGTAGACTTTGTCTTGAGAGATGATTCATGATCAGCTTTCTTCTTTGTAGTTTTAGGTTTTGGAATCTTTTCACCAGCAGCATAAGCACGGTAAGTCATGTAGGCTTCAGACTCTAACATAGCTTGATTGGTCAAGTGCCGAGGGAGAATAGCACTGTATACTTGTGTGTCCTGATGTTTAGAAATGACTCTTACTGTGGTGAACATGAAGTCATCCCTGGCATAGTGCCAAAACATCTTGTTTCTGCTTGGGATTCCCTGATCCTTTGCCATGAAGTAATCTACAATGACTTTAGTGAATCGTGGATATTACATGTCATTGTTCTTCTTAGAATTTTTATTTTCCCCTTGATACACTAAATTTTCCCACAACAAGTAGACATAATCAACAGTCTTGTTATGATACATTCCCCAAAGAATTTGAGCACACGATAGTTAAAGACTCTCCAGAGCAGTAGTTTTTCCACTTAGAAACTTGTTGATTATGGCAGCAAATGATCTCCATGGTTGATGCATGTGATTGACGTTGACATCAGATAAAAACTTGATCTCCTTGGTGTGTCTAAGGTCTCTAATAAAAGATAGGATCTTCTTCAAATATCTGACCAGGGAGTTTAGGGCAAATCTTGAGCATATCTCTGAAGTTGTCAACGTTAACAGTGTGACTTTTACCATTCAACTTGAAACGAAGTAAAGAATGATGTCTCGAGACAGTGACCCAGAACTCTTGCATGTATATTTCTGGTACATCATCAAAGATCTCAAATGCATTGTAGAATGGAATGAGTTTGAGAGCATCTAATGCCACTTGAAGAGTAGGTTCCTTGGATTTGAGAATTGAGCTTAGTTGGAGATTGCTTTTCCCTATCTTAAGACGGTTAACAGGGGCGACTAATTCATCATCTAGTGCCTTTTGCTGAGCTCTTGTGTTGTCTATGATTCTGCTAAGATAGGATCAACACAGTTTATGTACAACCAATTTTATACAATATACTATAGAGACCTTTTGATTGAGCATGAAAAGTTGATTCATGATGTGAACATTTCTTAAGAATTAGGAACTTTAAGACTTTTTGCACTTATAAAGATCTATCCATTTAAAAATGACAACTTAAGCCGACTTAACTTGTTTTAGAGTGTTTAATTAACCAAGTTTAATTAACTCCCTAATTAAGTTTTTAAATCGTCTTTTATGTTAGAAATTTGATCTTAAGTGTGTTTGGTCTTGATAGAAAACTAGTTGACCGGTTCCTTAATTTGACTAGTTGTTTAGTTTCCAAAGGACATGCAGTTGTTCGGTACCTTAATACACTGAGTTGTGCGGTTCCGTATTACTCTAAGTTGTTTGGTTCCTACTAACTATTGAGTTGTTCGGTTCCTTCTAAACTGCATAGTTGTTCGGTTCCTACTAACAACAGAGTTGTTCGGTTCCTAATAACAAAAGAGTTGTTCGGTTCCAAGTGGCAACATAGCTGTTCGGTTCCTAATAACAAATGAGTTGTTCGGTTCCTTCATACAAATGAGTTGTTCGGTTCCATATGCAAACTGGTTGTTTGATTCCTTAAAACAAATGAGTTGTTTGGTTCCTTCATACAAATGATTTGTTCGGTTCCTTATGCAAACTGGTTGTTCGGTTCCTTAAAACAAATAAGTTGTTTGGTTCCTTCATACAAATGAGTTGTTCGGTTCCTATTAACTAGTGAGTTGTTCGGTTCATTGAGATTCATGAGTTGTTTGGTTCATATTAACCAGTGAGTTGTTCGGTTCCTTAAGACCCATGAATTATTCGGTTCCTATTAACTAGTGAGTTGTTCGGTTCATTGAAACCCATGAGTTGTTCGGTTCCTAAAGCATACAAGTTGTTCGGTTCCTATATAACTCTCACCCTTGGTATGTGCTTAATTACACATACCTTTTTCCATTAAAAACGAGCCTAAATGACCAAAAACAGACAAAAACTGCCAAATATATGTTTGTTTTGCATTTGTATTGTGCAGGAAACGGATATCACACAAAAGGACGAAAAACAAAGCCAAAAACGACAAAACTGAGCACGGAATGGAAATGTGTGAAAAGACAAAGCCAAATCAAAGCCAATAAGTCAACCAAGTCAAGAAGTCACTAGAAAAGTCAAAGTCAACCCTAACAAAGTCAAGTCAACTCCGAGAAGCTGAATCAGAAAAGAATATAATTTGAGGGACTGAAATTGCCAAATCCCAAAGTTGTATTACAAGAATTAAAAAGAAAGGGGCTGAATTTGCAATTTACTAAAATATAACTCTAGGGGCCAAAACTGCCAAACCTTTAGAGTTGTATTCCACAAGGACTAGATTTGCAATTGACATATATGAGTTTAAGGGGCATTTCTGCCAATCCCCAAACTCATATCACCACAAGGACGAATTTTGCAAATGAAGGTATATGGTTGAGGGACCATTGTTGCCAACTAACCAAAGTTGTACCTTGATACCTTTAAAACCAATTTTCTCGCCTTTCAAAACCCAATATAAGCTCACGGGTTCTTCTCCCACCTTTACCTTACAACCCCTAATTACCCATGGTTAAACCCTTCCCCTTCACTCCACTAAACCCTCTCAGCCATATAAGATTGCCAAGTTGGCATTCAACACCATTTTCAAGGGGCTTTTGTTTTCCCGGACGGACTTGTGATGACTAAAAAGAAGCACAATGATTTGGAGGGCCAAGATTGGGAGGTTTTTAATTTGTTCTCCATACACAACAAACACACCTTAGGAAGCGCTCACAAAAGAAGCACAGCTGAGAATCCCAAGAAGAAAAGATGTTCGGGCTATAATTAGTGTTTCCTCTTGGTAAGCCCTCTAAGGCATCTTATTATAGCTTACAATGTAGCTTAATATTAGTTTGATTATTCAAGTCATTTTTAGCTTAATCAGCTTATTTTTTCAGAATGTACTCTTTTTAATAGCATTAATATAGAATTTGAGGTTTATGATTAAATTCCAAGTTTTTAAATTCCAAGTGTTAAGCTATTAAGTAGTGTTTAATGAGTTAATAAAGCTCTCGAAATAAGCTTATTTTATTAAGCTGTTTTCATAAGGTAAACTAAAAAACCTATTTAAGATTGAAAAATCAAAAAAAAAAAAAATAATAATCCACCACAAAAGTTCTTAGCTTAATTTACTGGATGATAAGCCAAATTGGATTGCGTATTTGGACCTACCAGCTTGTTTGACACAAGCTGAAGCTTAGTAGAAAATATCTTGTGAGTCTTAATGACCCTTGTTTAGAGCAAAGGGACTGGTAAGTCCATTTTTCTTTATTTTCTTAGTGTTACTGTAGCATTGCTTAATTTCAGCTTATTGAGCCTCATTGTTCTTATAATCTGCTTATTATAATCTGATTTCTTGTCATTTATCGTCGAGCTTCAGTGTCATGAGCTTAGTGTAAATGTAATCTAGTTTTTGTGAGAACTGCATGTGTTGCATTATCACTAAAAAGTCTTGCGGTCCTGCATATTATGATTTATCAAACCTATGAATTCACCAACAATTTTGTTGACGTTTTTAAGCAATGTTTTCAGGAGATCAATAGGCATGGGATGCCAAAGATGCATTGGGTTATATTTTGGATTGCACGCTTAAGGATTTAGGTGCATCATATTTTGGGGAATGTATTGTCAACTTTTGTAATATTCAACAATGGACAAGTAAAGCTATATGCTTTTGTATTAAGTCTTTCAATTAAATCCAATGTATCATTTTAAACGACTTTTTGTGTCGTTCTTATATATCTTGTGCTATTGATCTTGAAGTAACACGCCTCGGACCCTTATTCCGCTGCGACCCAATTTGGGGGTGTTACAGTGTCAATTTTGTTTTTTTCTTTTGAGTCATAGACTCAGTAGGTTAGTTCCAATTTAGTTGTGCATTTGGTTTACAAAATTTGGGTCAAAACTATCAAGTATCACCAGTTTTAAAAAAATGAAGAGGTCCTCTTTTCAGGTTTAAAGTTAGATAGGTTAGAATTAATTTTAGAATCTAAAAATTAGTGCACAAGTAGATTTTAGGCCAATCTTAATCTGTTTAGGTTTAGTTTGTAATTTTGAGCTTATTTACTAGCTTAAAAGTGTACCTGCAATAAGCCCCTTGTCAAAAGCAAAAAGCTCCCCTGGTGCAAAAGCCCTTTTTGACAGCCCTTGTTAGCTGTCCATTTGCTTATCAAAGTCTTAGCTTTTCACCTTTTTAGATAGCTTATAGGCTGTGCTTTAAGCCCCTATAAGCTGAGCCATTGGGATCCACTCTAAGGGCTTAAAAATAAGCCCTAAAAGTGCCCCAAGGGCCTGTTTGGCCTGTAGCCTAACCCTTTAGGCTTATTTGCTTATTTCAGCTTATTTCTCTGTCAATTTAGCTTATTTAAGTTTAGATTAGCTTATTGGGTTAGGTTGAGCTTATTTTACCTATTTGTGCTTTGTTTAATGCTTATGCTAGCTTATTTGAGTGTTTAGTTAAAAATCTAAATGTTTAGCCCTTTTGGCTTATCTGTCTCATTTGAGCTTTATCTTGATAAGTTTGTGATAGTGTTTATAGACGATATCTTAATCTACTCTAAGACTCAAGAGGAGCATGTAGAACACTTAAGGTTAGTCTTGGGACTGCTCAAGAAGGAGAAACTGTATGCTAAGTTTTCTAAGTGTGAATTCTGGCTAAGAGAAGTACAGTTTCTTGGGCATGTGATAAATGGTAATGGGATTCATGTAGACCCTAGTAAGATTGAAGCTGTTAAGAATTAGAAAGCCCCTAGAACTCCGACTGAGGTTTGTTCGTTCTTAGGATTGGCTGGATATTACCGTAGGTTCATTGAGAACTTTTCTAAGATAGCTAAGTCTCTTACTATCTTGACTCAGAAGTGTAAGACTTTCGATTGGGGTGAGGAACAGGAATTGGCATTTCAAACCTTAAAGGATAAGTTGTGTAATGCGCCTGTTCTAGCTCTCCCTGATGGACCGAAAGACTTTGTGGTATATTGTGATGCGTCCGGGATAGGACTAGGTTGTGTGTTAATGCAAAGAGGTAAGGTGATAGCCTATGCGTCTAGGCAGTTGAAAATTCATGAGAAGAAGATTTGGAGTTGGGTGCGGTCGTGTTTGCACTTAAGATCTGGAGACATTATCTGTATGGGACAAAGAGTGTCATCTATACGGATCATAAGAGTCTTCAGCATATCTTTAGTCAAAAAGAGTTGAATATGCGACAACGTCGCTGGATAGAGTTGTTTAGTGATTATGACTGTGAAATTCGCTACCATCCTGGTAAGGCGAATGTGGTGGCTGATGCCCTAAGTAGGAAGGAAAGAGTAAAGCCTAAGAGAGTTAGAGCTATGAATATGATCCTTCAGTCGAGTATCAAGGATAGGATACTGGCGGCTCAGAAGGAGGCTGTGGATGAGTTTGCAGGATTGCAGAAAGGTTTGGATGAGATGATAGAACAGAGAAGTGATGGAACTTTGTATTACCTGGATCGAATATGGGTACCGTTGAAGGGTAAGGTAAGAACCCTAATAATGAATGAAGCTCATAAGTCGAAGTACTTTGTACACCCAGGAGCTGATATAATGTATTATGACTTGAGAGATATGTATTGGTGGCCTGGAATGAAAAAGGATATAGCTGAGTATGTTAGTAAGTGTTTGACTTGTTTGAAGGTTAAGGCAGAGCATCAAAGGCCATTTGGCTTGCTCCAGCAACCTGAGATTCCCATATAGAAATGGGAAGAGATAGCTGTGGATTTTGTGACTAAGTTTCCTAGGACTAGTAGTGGGCATGACACAATCTGGGTCATTGTGGACCGATTGACTAAGTCTGCTTATTTTCTACCTATGCGTGAGGATTATAAGATGGAAAGGTTGGCTAGATTGTATTTGAATGAGATAGTTGCTAGACATGGTGTGCCGATCTCGATTATATCGGATCGTGATAGTCGTTTCACCTCAAGGTTTTGGCAGTCAATGCAAGAGGCATTAGGGACCCGTTTAGACATGAGTACGGCTTATCACCCTCAGACCGATGGTTAGAGTGAGCGTACTATTCAGACTTTGGAAGACATGCTTAGAGCGTGCGTCCTGGACTTCGAGGGAAGTTGGGATGTTCATCTTTCGTTGGTTGAGTTTTCGTATAACAATAGTTATCATTCTAGTGTGAGATGTGCTCCGTTTGAGGCATTGTATGATAGGACTTGAGTTAGTGCAAGAGACTATTGAGAAGTTCTCGCAGATTAAGGATAGACTTAAGGCTGCCCGTGATCGTCTAAAAAGTTATGCTGATAAGAGGAGAAAACCTCTAAAGTTTAGTGTAGGTGACTATGTCTTGCTCAAAGTGTCGCCTTGGAAAGGTGTGGTACGCTTTGGGAAGAAAGGAAAGTTAG